>JZKD02S1844833.1:288729-313785 GCA_000966675.3 Picea glauca
ATTAAGGTCTACTTCCCCATTATTCATGGATAGCGTCCAAGTACTTCCCCATGATTCATGGATCTCCATCAAGTGAGGCCCAACAATCTCAACAATATTGTTGGCTAGCTACCAAAGACTTAATTTTTTTAAAGTTAATAAGTGGACAAATTTGACTTTTAAAATTTTTTTAATAGTTAATAAGTGGAAAAATCTATCTTGTTTAATTTTTCAAAAGTTAATAAGTGAAAAAACTTAACTCATAAGTAAAAATTATTTTCTTTTGCATTCATATAAACTCATAAGTAAAAATTCTTTTATGTTGCATTAATATATTTCCTCAAGTGGCTACATTGGTTGGGGCCATGGATTGTAAGGGTTTTTACCACATAATACAACATGTGTGGAAATACCCTATTTGTTTAACACTTTGCCTAATTTCAAAAATAAAGTCATAAAAATATTGAGTTTGTCCATTTGTTAACTCATTCCTTTACCCTTTTCTATATGCAAAAATCTTATAAACAAAATCTTAAATTTTGGAGGGAAACTAGTCAAAATCATGTTATTTGATAACATTGTACAGGCTGAATTCATAAATTACATGATCCATCCATGATCCAAATTATTTTGAGAACAACATGAAGGCAAAAATATAGCAAAGATATAAAAAGGAAACACACAGAGATATTGCAAGGAACACAGTAATACAGTGAAAATCAGATTATGTTAATGATTGTCTGGAATACAAAAGACTGTAGAATACAAAGCACACAAGCTAGCTATAATGGTGGTATTTTATCTCTAAAGAGAGAGATGTGACGGTTATGCTCATTTGCAAGAAGTTGATTACAAAGAGGGTGAAAAGGCATTTTAACATAAAGCATCAATGAGAAAACCCTAAACATCCAAAACCCTAACCCTAGAAGATGCAATGCCAAAAGGTTTGTGGGCCCCAATGTGGTTAGTTGATAAATCAACATCCCGAGGGTGCAAATTTTTCATACAATCTCTGTCTAGGTTGCTCAGTACCCCGTCGGAAAGGTTTAATAGAGGTGTACACATTTTAAATGGCCCAGTACATACCTTTGGCTATTTACTAGGCGCTGGCATGTCATAAAAACATCATTTAGGGCCTCAAAATAACCCTATGAGTTTGGGACTCGAAAAAACGTAGAAAAACTACCAAGATGTGGAACCATTCTAAATTAGTGGAACATGTGGGTGTCCATCAATATCCACCTAAATTATTCCTCCCCCCTTAGGAATAAATGCTCCCCATTGCATCAAGTTCCTCCATAAGATGGGGAAACTTCCGTTGAATTCCTACTTGTCATGGTGAAGGAACTTCCCTACTTTGACGACACGATAGAGTTGGATGTTCTGCTAGTGAGACCCCTTCATCTCGATGTCTATGATCCAATCAATTGTCTCCTATTAAATGCATTCAATATTGATTTCTTTAGGGGCCAAGTGCTTTCTCACGTCTGAAGTGTCCACGAGAGGTGGAAAATATAGTCGAAGCAATTCCACATTAAATATTGCATGCAATCCAAGAAAATAGGGAATACTTAATTCAAAACAATTCTCACCCACATCCTTGGTGATGGTGTAAGAATCATATCAGAGTGGGAGGAGCTTCCAATGGGGTCCTGTGAGGCACTCTTTCTTCAAATTTAACCATGCGTTATATCCCACCTGAAACTTGTGTGGTACCCAATGTTGATCATGGTGTTGCTTGTACTTAGCATTGGATTTCTGCAAACTATCATGAAATTTTTGTTAGATGTGTTGGATCCTCTCAACAAATTTGGTTGCTCGATCATCCTCAGTTTGAGCATGGGAGGACTATTCTTGTGTAGTTGCAATGGGAATATCTACATCAATGGGAGCCAATGGATGGAACCCCAAACACACCTGAAAAGAGATGTGGCCAATAGAGTTGTAGAGGGATCTGTTGTATCTATGTTGAACATAAGGAAGGATTTCATCCCATGTGCATGGATGTTTGGATTTGTACATCCTTGGGATATGGAAAATCATCTTATTGACTACCTTTGTTTTTCCATCAGTCTATGGGTGGAAGGTGGTCGATTTAGTTAGCTTGGTTTCCATCATCAGCCATAGATTGGACCAAAATGTACTCAGAAACCTACTGTATCAATCTGAAATAATGATTTGCGTGAGCCCAAAATGAACCCAAACACATTCAAAGAAGAGCTTAGTGGTGGCCTTAGCTATGATGCTCATCTTGCAGGGTTTCAAAACTATCATCTTAGAGATTTGTTCAACGACTAGGAAGAAACAATCGTTTTCATGCTTGGTTGAAGGCAGACCAAACATGTAATCCATGGATATGGACTCCCAAGGCCTATCTAGAGTAGGAAGAGAGGTGTATAGCACATGTTTCTTGATGGTGGGCTTGGAAATGACGCAGGTAGTGCAATATCTAATGTGCTTGCGAACATCTTATCAAATCTTCGACCAATAAAAATGTTTTTGTTGTACCACCATAGTTGTTTTCACACCAAAGTGTCCTACTACCTTACTGTAATGAGATTCCCAAATCAGCTTTGCATGCTCTCTTGAAAGAACACAGAGATGGATCAGATGGCATAGAATTCCATCCTAGAGATGAAATTCTAGAATTAATTTTACTTCTCTCAATGTTTGATAGGCAGTAGAAAATTCAGAGTCAATATTGTATAATTATGGCCACCCCGATGTCTCATGCCCACAAGAGTTAACAATTGTGGTTAGAATCACAACCAGGGGTCGACTGAGGCAATCTGCAACATGGTTGGTGCTTCCCTTATTATACTTGATGTTCAAGTAAAATGTTTGTAGGTACATGGACCACTTCTGATGGCAGTCATTCTGTAACTTTCCTTGTGCCTGCATGAATTGCGGAGGCCTATGACTAGTGTGGATGACCGATTCCTTACCTAGAATGTAATGCATCCACCTTCGACATGTCTGCATAATGGAGTACATCTCTTTGTCATAGGTGGGGTATCTACGAAAAAATTCAGATAGTGTTTGACTATGATAGGCCATTGAATTCCTATGCTTATTGAGGAATGCACCGATAGCATAATTTGAAGCATTTTTCTCAATCCCAAATGGTTGTTGCAAGTCTGGTAGAATAAGGACTAGTGTTGAGAAGAGGCGTAATTTCAAATCCTCGAATTCTTTTTGTTGGGATGCAACCCAAACAAACTTGGTCTTCGCTCCACCCTTGGTCACCTCAATTAGGTCCCAAGATATATGAGACAACCCCAACACAAATTTGTGGTAGAAATTGATGAGGCCTAAGAAGCTATGGAGCTCGATCTTTGTCTTCAGGGCCAGCCAATTGTGAATGACTTGGATCTTGGTTGGATCCACATGCACACCATTCTCATCCATGATGCATCCCAAATATTGGATTATCTTCATGTCGAAGGAACACTTCCACAAATTGGCATATAATTTGTGTTGTCGTAGGGTACCCAAGACCTATTGAATATGCTTCAAATGTTCCTACCAGATTTTTCTAAAGATGAGGATGTCATGTAGATATACGACAACAAAGAAGTTTATGAATGGCTGCAATATATCATACATCAACTGCATGAATGTTTTCGGGGTGTTGGTCAAGATGAAAGTAATGACCAGCCACTCGAAGAGACCTTCTTTAGACTTGAAGGTTGTCTTTCATAGATCAATTTTCTCAATCGGCACCTAGTTGTGGTTTAACTTCAAATCAATCTTACTGAAAGACTTGGCTCCCTTGAGTTGATCAAGAAGATCATCAATCTAGGGGATTGGATATCAGTTCTTGACCATAATATTTTTCATGGCTCTATAATCAATACAAAGTCACCATGTCCCATCCTTATTATGTACCAGAACAATTGGGATCCCACAAGGTAAGGAGCTTGGTCTAATGTGGCCCTTCCTAATTAGTTCTTGGATCTAGTGTTTGATTTCTTCATTATCCATAATAGAATGCCTATATATAGGCCTATTAGGTAGAGGAGCATCGAGTTTCAAATCAATTGAGTGATTTACCTTACAATGAAAAGGCACCCCAGTAGATGAGGAAAATATATCTTTGTGTTCTTCTACTATCTTTTCCACCTACTATTGTTGTGCATAGGTTTTTGCGATTGCAATGACCTTTCAATCACCTTTGGACCAAACCATAAAGAGGAAAAATCTCTCAGTTTTAGAGACCATATTTATGCACTACTTCACGGAGATCAAATAGACTGTAGCAGTTGGGACTACCTCTGGTACCCTAAAGACTTTATCTCCCAAAGTAATAATGATACTACGAGGCCTAGATTCATAAACAACATGATGCTTTCACATATATGATTGTCCTAAAAAAGAATCACAAACTTCAAGGGGGAAACATCACACGATAATTCATCTTTGAAGGGTTTTATGTTGTAGTGCAGGTCACATTGTTGGATGACATGGATGTCTCATCCCTGGCTGAGCCAAAGGATGGTGTATGCTTCAGGATGTTGTGTCATTGTTAGGTTCAATCTATGGATAACCTCTATTAATATTAATTTATTATGGTTATCATAATCAACAATAAAATGGATCAAGTTCCCTTTAACCCACATATGTGAATGGAAGAGGTGCTCCCCTTCTTCAAGCTCCTTTAGTTCCTTTGGATGGACTTTAGTGGTAAAAATGGTGACACTAGGTTTTGCGTCAATGATTTTTTTTCCCTTTTCCAATTCTAAATCAGAGTCTCAATCAGCATCTAACCTCAAGGATTTTGTCTTAGCCAACAATGATTGTTTGGAGCAACATTTATCAGTATTGTGCCAAGGGATTTTGTGGAACTTGCACCACTTTCTAGTGTCCTTCTTCAACTTCCCATTACCCTTCTTTGTTAGTGGCTTGGACTGGTTATCCTGGGAATGGGTATCCTTGCTCTCTCCTTTTCCCTAGGAGTTAGGGCCACCTTTACATGGATTTTGTTGTGATGGGTTTGTAAAACTGAAATCCCTCTTTTTTTTTTTCTTGAACTTCTGCTCAATCTTGAAAAAATATCAGTAAGTGGATCCTAGTGAGGATATTTCCATGAAATCCATATATGTTTGGATGTACCTATGTAGACAATTAAGGTAATCCATAACCAATTGTCACTCGAATTCTTTAATACCAAGATTTGTGGGAAAGGTATGGAATATGTTGGTTTACTCGGACATTGTCTAGTCTCTCTCCTGACGCAAAGTTGTCCATCTCATGTATTGGTCATTATAGTTTCCAACAGGGTAGTATTTCTCCTTGAGGGCATCAACAAAATCCGCCCAAACAGGTCCTGGCCCAAAAATTGCAGAAACATGTTCTACATGTTGCTCACAATAAGTATCCCACCAAAATTTGACATGGGAAAGGACCTTTAGGAGCACGAAGGTGATTTTTCACTGTTGGAAAAATTTTGGAAAGATGAATAACCCTCTAGAAAACCTAACCATTTTTCCAAAGCATCAATGTCTATGTCGCCTTCAAATAAGGGAATATTAAAGTTAACTTGTACCTTAAAGGGCATCGCACCTTCAAAGAGACTATTGGTTGAAGGTTCCTTTGTTAATATTGGAAACCGTCGAAGGATATGGGAGAAATTATCCATCATCTCGTTCCTCTATCGCACGAGGGATTCCTCGAGCAACAATTTCATAGGATCTCTTTCTCCATCATCTATATTTTTGTCTTCCATGGGAGGTTGTTGTTGGATCATGTTGTCATTGATGCCAATGGTTTGATTATTTTGATGTCAAAGGATTGATGTCAAGTGATTGAGTGATTAATTGATGTCAAGTGATTGATTGGTGTCAATGGATTGATTGATTGATAAACAATGTATATGTATTATCCTTGATGAGAATGATAGATTTCAAGTGGAAACCAATCGATGAATATGGATCAAGATGCATAGATGAAGATGGATCAATGAGTTTCCATTGATACATGATGAAGATGGATTCTTTGATATATTATGCATAGTTTGATGACTCATTATTGTCTTTTCATGATTAATAATAAGTACAGATGGATGAACTCCAAAGTGGTCCCCTTCTGGTGAAATCCCTCACGGGAAGACGCTTTGTGGTCGAGTTGTAGTTGAGAGAACCTATGCTTGTATGTGGAATAATGAGATGAATATCAATGAAGTTATTGGTGAAACTATCCTAGATGGATAGCGCTTGTCATTCCATTTCTAGTGGTACGTGGAACGTCACATAAATTCTCATGGTTTGAGAGTTATGGCCTTACGAAGATGAAGGACCCCAACATGAAGGCTTGAAGCCCCCAAGATCAAAGAAGTCAAAGTGACCTAAAATAAGAAATCATTATTTAAATGATAAAATAAAGTGACAAAGTCAAGGTGGATTATTTAAATAATAAAGAGAAGTGACAAAATCAAGAAGGAATATTTAAATGATAAATTATTGGAGAACTTTCTATTTATGGAAAGTGGTTAACCCTAAAATAAGGAAAATAAGTTAAGTAACCTAGAAATGGGTTAAGTGACCTAGAGGATGAAAGTATAAATAAGATAGCTATGGAGTCTTGTAAGACATCTTTTTTGTGGATCAATGGAGAGATTCTTGTGAGGGCTTCTTGTGAGAACATTTTGGTGTGGATCTCTTGAGCATGATTGAAAATATATTCTGAGAGAGAGGAGAGCTGGAGGATCTCATGGATGCATCAAAGTTTTGGAAAAATCAGAGATCTTGACGACAAAAGTCTCGGAGCTTCAGAAACCCTAGCTTTTGAGGTGTATGCGGGTTGTAATGGGCCAGGGCGCGTACATACGCGGGCTGTATGAGGATAGGGCGTGTACAGTGGATAAAATCATGAAGATTTGTGTTTGAGTTGGTGACTGGTTGTTGAATACTAAAGCAGGTTCCAGATCTGCATTCTATGAGCTCAGATCTTTCACTGAGACACTGGTATGGTTACATTATTGTCTTTATGGATACTATTTCTTGTTGTGTTGTGAATGCTTAGGGCATTCTTGGTATGGCTTGGTATGGTTGTTGTGATGTGGTTCATGTTGGTTGATGGAGTGAGAAGTACTCTTGTGATTCAGTGGTGACATGATTGTTATGGTATACTAGTTGTTTATACATGATTGAGATATCATTCATATTGATTGATTATGGAGCATGAGTAGACTATTGGAAAGATTAGATGTGTTGTGATTGACTGGTGGTCAGTTTGGATAGTGAGATACATAAGAGAATGATAAATCGGTTGAATAGGATATTAGTTGATCTTGAAGAGAAAACCCTAAGAGCTCAGAAGTGATACACAGGTTGTTGTATACACTGGCCACATACATATGTGGGATGTAGTGATACAGGGCACGTACACAAGCGGGTTGTACTACTGACAGGTCGTGTACGTGTTGCAGATTGATATCTGTTGAGGATTGTTGCCTCATCTCAGTTGATGTTGAGTGTGTAAGTTGAGTCTTGCATGATAGAGCTAGTGATCTTGTAGAGTTGTACTCTATTCAGTTATTGCTGAAAAACCCCAAGGATTTTAGTCCGTAATAAAAAGAAAATTGTACATACATCTTGTTTTCTTTGTGTTCCTTGTGGTGATTACTTGATGATGATATATTGTTGATATATGTTCACATCTAACTGGTTATAAATGACAGAAATGGTTAATGAGTAAATGTTGAATGTTAACTAAGGAGTTTTGTGTAAGAGGGAAGTTTTGGGAAAAAGAGCCCCACACTCATTCACCCCCCCTCTAAGTGTGGTAGGTGTGTCCAACAGTTTTTTGGGCTAGCAGGATTATTCTTCCCCGAGATCAACTAGTTCAAGACCCAACTCTCGGTACCGTGACCTCATTGGGGACATGCATAGAAAAACAACAAAGAGTATATTGCTTTGGTACCGCTGGTCCAGATTATTTTGAGAATTACAAGAATGAATAAATATGACAGAGATATAACAAGTAAATACATAGAGATATTGCAAGGAAGACAGTGATAGAGTAAAACTGAGATTCTATTAATGACTATCTGAAATACAAAAGACTGTAAAATGCAAAGCACACAAGATAGCTAGAATGGTGGTAGCTTATTTCTCAAGAGAGAGATGTGTTGGCTATGATCATTCGCAATAATTTGATTACAAAGAGGCCAAAAATTTGTTTTATCATAAAACATCAATGAGAAAACCCTAAACATCCAAAACCCTAACCCCAGAATATGAAACTCCAAAAGGTTTGTGGGCCCCAATGTGGTTGGATGATACATCAACTTCCTAGGGGAACAATTTATTCATACTTTATTTTGGGGTTCTTGGTACCCCATCGGAAAGGTCTTTCCTTTGACTATCTACTAGGTACTTCCATGTCAAAAAAACATCATTTAGGGCTTCAAAACAACCTTGGAAGTTTTGGACTTGAAAAATAGTAGAAAATCTCGAATTATGTGGAACCATTCTGAATTAGTAGAACAAGTGGGTGGCCACCAGTATCTACCTGGATCAATCCATTATCCCACTTACAATAAAATACCACAAGTTAATATTGAATTGCAATAAATCTAGCATCATCTACGATAAATGCCAAAATAAGTACAATGTTTATACAATTTTCATTGTTGTTATTATCATGTGGGACATATAGTATGGGATCCAACCTATTAATTAGGCCAAACACATATGAAATGTTTAACAAGTTCTAAGTATGATGGTGGTTTGAATTTATTCTATTGAAATGGATATTTTGGGAAACTATTTATTTTCATCATGGATTTAGTGGGGTGGGGGTCAGGTAGTGTAGTGGGAAGAGGTCATCATTGCACTTGGAATTTGCTATACAAATTGTACCCTTTCCTAGGTATATTGTACATTCCTTGCAGGGTTCCATAATTCGTGTCTTACCAAATCCATTGTGAGGCAATTGAATCCAACTTGGGAAACTCCACTTGGGATGGATCAACTAGAGCATAATGGGATATGTGATGTCTAATCACATTCTCTTAGATAGTTACTCTAGGAAATTCTTCTAAAAAACTCCATTAAATCATAGTCCCTTTGCAATAGAGGATTTATCATGGAATTTGATCCTAAATATGTTTTTCCTACAACGACATAGTCTTCACAATCTTGGATTACCCACAAGAAGTCAAGGAAATAATCACTAGCTAGGATGGAATCCTATTATGGGTAATCCAAGGGCACAATGTGTTGGACATATTGTCATTGATTTCAATGGTCGAAGTCATTGTGATGTGATGATGATTTTTTATGATGAATTTTCATTGATGAAAAACAAGGTGCAGAAGAACAGTAATCAAATCTTAGAAGGAAAAGTGCATTGCAGAAATGTTATCGGGATTGAAATCCCTACAGTAAAACTCCAAGAGAATCGAGGAGGAATTATGTCCATTGATGTAGTTTTCGGGAAAAACTAGGATCGTTGGATCTAGGACTTGCAAAGGAGGACTGTTGGATCAAAATTCGATTAAGTCTTGACCGTTGAATCTTCATAAGGGTAGATCAACGACGGAGAGCCATTGTGGGATCAAAGGGTTGAGTTAATGATTTCACAAGTTGATCCAGGTGGATATCGGTGGCCACCCACCTTTTCCAAATGGCTCAAAACGGCTTTCTTGCAATTTTGGCAATTTACTATTTTTAGCAGGTTTTGACTTCTGGGGCCATTTTGAGGGCCCAAATGAAGGTTTTTCGAGATCAAGGTTATAAAATATAGATAAAGGCATAATTGAGCCCCCAAAATGAATCTCCTCGATGATACCTTTCCAACGAGCTATCACAGGCCTAAAATGGAGATCGTATGCAAAAGTTACGACCCCGGGAAGTTGATGTACTCACTTACCCAAACGGGGCCCACATGACTTTTGGCGCTTCATCTCCCAGGGTTAGGTTTTTGGATGTCTAGGGTTTTTGGCATTCTTTCTTATTGTAAAAAGGCCTTCAGAGCCTCATTGTAATCATATTCTCACATATGCGAGTAGCCGTCACATCTCTTCTTAGAGATAAGCTACCACTATTCTAGCGAGTCTTTCACTCTGTATTTTACAGTCTCTGTACATTTATTTCATTAATAGAAATCGTGTATTACTGTATATATGTGACTCTTGTTTTATTTCCGCTATATCTCTATTATATTGTTGTCTCTCTTGCAATATCTCTAAATATTTATGTGTTATATCTCCACTATCATTTCGTGCTGAAAATAATCCGGATCAAAAGTTTCAGTTCCGCAATCCACGCAGACTGTCGATTGTCACCTACAAATAGATCAACGGTTTCCATCGATCCCACTATCAATGAGCAAGTTTTATTGTGGAAATGGATGAAGTTTTTAAAAAAAAATTCAGTTGGGACCTCACAACCATAACTGATCATAGATCTCCACACCATTTTAAGCACAATTGTCGATCCGAGATACAGATCAATGAATAAATCATGGCCATCTATCTCAACGGTTCATTAAGTCATATTCGTTGGATTAAACCAGTGGAAGGATAGTGTAATGTTGACCACTTCGACGCTAACCAACTCCAGTGGAAATTGGAGAAACAATTGCCTAGACCTTTGAAGCCCTGAAGTCCCGAAGTCATGAAATGATGACAATCATCGGATCAGAGGAAGAGTAGCGAAATCATGTCAACCGTTGATATAGTCAGAGAGCGTTCAACTCCAGCCTTGACCTACTCTGGTGATAAATATATCATATGAGCCAAGAATTCTCGAACCCTAGAGTTCGAGGCCATAGGATCAAGACAGGAAAGATCTACAGTGATAGATCTATTTGACACTTCACCAATTCAGGAAGATTAGATCAAAGTATCAAAAGTGTCATATTCCTGAAGCAACGAAAACCATCATATCAATAAGAAACTTCATATGAACCTATGATCATTAGATCCAGGAGGAGGACATGTGACACATCAGGAGATCCACATCAGCAAGACTACATCAGTAAGGAGACATGGTGCAATCAAATGGTGACAAGTGTCAAGGTCCAATTGGAATTTTATGTATACGAAAGTCAAAAATATAAGTGACACGCGGCAGTCGCTCGGCCAGTGCCAAGTCAACAGTGACATCAACAAGTTACGTCACTCATGGAGTATGTCCTTTGGGGGAAACCAACGTCTACCACCAACAACTACCGAAAGCGTCGAAGCGCGAAATCATGAACTAACGTTGGTTGTTGATCTAATATCCTCCAGGATGAATCATGATCGTTAGATCAAGTTTAGTGGAAAGATAGAGTAAGCATGAGATGCTAACCAACAACAAGAATTCATCATAATATTATGACTTATTCGGTAAGTAAACACTCCGGAGGGATTGAACTTCTTAAAGTTTGAGTACCCCGGAGCCTCGAAGTCACGAATAGTCAAATACCCAAAGAGCGGAGCTCCTTTGTGCCTAAGCCCATGGTTCTACCTCCTAGACTAATGAAAATATATCAGAGAAAGGAAGTGTTGATAAGCACTCTGACAGAATTTTCTCCAGAAGAGTTGAATGACTACAAAGACCGTCGTTCTGAAGTGTCGAAGTCCTGAAGTGAACGAGAACCATCCACTCAACTGCAGATCAAGTCCTGACTGTTGATTTTCTTGAAACCTCTGAACAAGCCAAGAACATCCATATAATGGAAGATAAAATATTGATCGTCTGATCTACTTCGGTGAAATGCACTCAGGAAGGTTGAATGATTGTAGAGGTTGGAAGTCGTGAAGGACGAGGTTCTGAAGTAATGATAGTCACCCATATCATTATGCAATTAAAATGTGACCATTGATATTGAAAAGTGATCAAGCACTCGTTTGGTGTAGCACCTGGTCACCACATATGGTCGTATGGAATAGAGGTCCCAAAGAGTTTTTTGTGCGAAATTTTACACAGAGTAAGAATTTTATCTCAATCAAGAAGGGATGTTGAACCAGACAGGATTTGGACTCCATTTTGATTTATATTAAGTAATCCAACACTTGCAATGGTATACGATGCTAATCAGAAATCTTAGATCTGTTCAAACAAACATTGAAGAATGAAATAAAGAGGCATGGGATCAAGTTAAAAGAAATCGATTCATATCAATGATTGATTTATGAAAAGCACTCTCACTAAATTAAAAATCCTTCACGGTAATGTTTGAACAATAATAGATATTATTGTTAATTTAAAATGAAGAGGTGTGATGGTCCAAACTAAGGGACACAATGATTCATATCTCACTCAAGTTGAAATATTATATAAACGAGAAAGAATGGTGAAAATAAAGTGTCTCTATAGTCCAGATTAGAATATCAAAACAGAAGCATAGTACAAGAAGAATAACTTATGATTCTTATGAAGTGAGGGTGGAAGGGAGGAGCACGAAAGGATTCATATCCTTTACTAAGTAAAGTGTAATTAAGGGAGTTGGTTCTTCCTAGGGTTGGTGCACTAAAGTTAAGGGAGTTGGTGCTTCCTAGGTTTGGTGGCCTAAATATACGGGAGTTGGTGCTTCCTAGGGTTGGTGCCATGAAGAAGGGGATTTGTGTCTCCTATATTTGGTACTCTAAAAAGGATTGTTGTACTTCACTATTCTTCATAAACAACTTGTAATTCCTATTAATTATATTTATATAATTGATTTTACACACAATTCCATTGTTGATCTATTGTGGTAATTAAAAAAATATAAAAGTAACTGCTAATTGTTGAAAAAGGGTAATATTGATTCCTCCCCCTCTCAATATTCCAACAATTGGTATCAGAGCAAGTGCCTTCAGCACAGTCTAACAAATGGAAGGTAGATCCTGAAGATCTATCAGCAAGAGGGAATGTCTAACAACAAAGCACCATTGTTCAATGGAGGTGGCTATGCTCTATGGAAAATAAGAATGAAAAACTTCATGTTGGCTCTTGGTTTTGATATTTGGAAATATTTTGTATATGGTTACACTACACTAACTACTCCACCCACAGATGTTGCAAGAAATAAAATATGCAATGAAAACTCAAAAGAATTTAATGCAATTCTAGGAGGGTTAACAAATTATATATGTGTGAAGGTTATGCATTGTAATTCATCCAAAAAAATATGGTACAAATTGGAGGTTTTATATGAAGGAGATAGAAAAGTCAGGGAAGCCAAACTACAGACCTATAGAACTCAATTTGACAATCTGAAAATGAGAGAAGAAGAGAACATTGTTGAATACTTTCATAGGGTAGATGAAGTGGTTAATTCAATCAGATCAGTAGGAGAAGAACTTACAGATAAACCTATTGTGAAAAATATACTAAGGTCATTACCTATGAGATATGATGCCAATATTTCTACAATTGAAGATAGGCATGATCTTGACACACTCACAGTTGATCAGCTTTATGGAATTTTTACAGCATATGAAATGAGAGCAGGGAATGATAAACCATCAAAAGATCAAACAATATTTAAGGCATCTAAAGAAAAGAAGAAAAAAGAACATATGTCTCATGAAGATCAGTCAGACATATCCAATATAGAAGAGGCCAACTTTATAAATAAATTCCAAAAAAAAATTGGAAAATATAAAGGAAAGTTGCCTTTCAAATGTTTCAACTGTGGAAGAATTAGACACTTTGCTAACAAATGTCTTTATCCCAAGAAGGAGGAAAATAATGAAGAAGTTCACAACCAGAAAAAACAATACAAGAATAAATTTTATAAGAAAAAGAAAAATTTCTACTCTAAAGAAGACATCAGCTCTTCAGACATGAGTGAAGATGAAGATTTATAGCCTCTATTTATGGGAATGAACACTATGTTGGGTACCATTTTATGCTTATTTTCACTTCACAAATCCTACTTTTGTCTCCAAAACCATCCATTTTGCCTTCATTTTATTCCATATTTTCCATAAAACAGCCTATGCAAGGTACATTTATCATTCCTTAGCTTAAGAATTGAATTTTTGAATTTTTAGCATTAAAATTAAAAATTTATCAGAAATTACATGATTTGACTAAATCTCGTAATTCCTCCAAGGTTCGTGAAGGACAACTGGGAGAAATCAAATACATGTGTCATAATCCTTGATGTGCAAGGATGGATGAATATCTATCAGGTTTGAGATATGAGCTTTCCAGGTGCCCGGTCGACATTGGTCAAACAAGGCCACTTCAGCAGAAAATACCATGTTTTAACAGAAAATCATGGACAATTTTAGATTTTCTTGGGATTTGCGCATATGTTATGGATCTGAAGGGGGTATTCGAACTTCCTAGCATATTTTATGAATCTAATCATCATCTTAGGAGACTTCTTAGCATTTTCAATTTCAAACTTCTTGTATAAATACTTCAAGACATGGACTAGTATGATATCTAATGTTAATGAAGAACACTCTGAATTTTTAGTCTTGAGATCAGTTTGGTGTTTTGTTCTTGATGATGTTTATGAGATGATTATGTGAATGTTGTTGGAAGTTCCTTCTTAATTGAGAAAACTCTAGGTGTACAAGTGAAGCATTGGAGGGCCCCCTTTGCCAAGCTAGTACACTTCTCCTTTTTCATTCTTTTCAGGTAAATTTTGGTATGAGATTTAGTTCAGTTTACATTTTGTTGTAGGTAATGTTGTTTTGTTTTACTTCATTTCAAAATTAGGTATGTTGTTGATGAATGTGGGAAAGCAAAGAATGCATCTCTTGTAAAAGGGTTTAGTCTTTCTGACATTTACAAGCCTCTAAACTAGTTTGAATTCTTATTGATTTGAATGCTTAATATTAGTTGAATGCTTTTACTTTATCTTGTTGATTAATGGTAAGAGATCTATGAGTACACCTTCTGTAAATAAGCTTAGCATTTCTTTCATACTCAACACTTAGATTAGCTTTTGAATTATTTCTATTTAAAGAACTAAATTTATCTCTAAGTCCATACATTTTGGATGTGTCTCTAAGTCTTACAAACACTGGATTGACAATCAAATACACTCCAATTTACAACACTAGATTGGAGCCCAACATTTTGGTGTCGTTGTCGGGGAGGATCATTTAGAGATAGACTTAGAAAGATCATTTTAATTAGTAAAGAAAGAAAAACATAAAAACACAGAAACATAATTTAGTTTTTAATTTTAGTTATGTTTCGTTATGTCTAAATGTAGAGATGACAAAAGTATATTTTTGAAACAAACCCCCCCAAAAACTAAAAAACCATCAATAGGAGCAGGAACATCTACAACTGAGAAAAACGAATTCACTACACCAACTGCTGGAAAAATCACTTTGGAAGAATTAGAAGAAAAACAACGTTCAGGACAAAGGTTAACTCTCATAGAAAGACAAATTTTGTTGGCTCAGGAAGTAAAGAAGAAACAAACACAGTCAGAAACATACTCTGTAGGAAAATAAAAACAAATAGAACAACCTCTTTTTCCAACAGAAGTATATGATTGTACTACAGAAGACTTCTTTACAATGTCAGAAGCTAACAGACAAGAGAGGGAGAGAAGAGAAAGACAAGAACGTGAAAGGGAATTAGAAAGAAAAATAAATGAAGAAAGAGAAAGGAAAGAATGAGAGGACAGAGAATCACATCGAGAAGAAACACGAGGAGGAAATGATGAAGAGGATGAAGGAGAACAAACTACATTTGTATTTCCAATTGTCGATACACCAACCCTCTTAGGAGATGAAATAAAAATGAAGAATATTCCTCCTTTTGTTCTTCGAAATTTATTTGGGTTGTCTACTGAAGATCATGATTCTTTCATGTTTGAATTCGATATCATTTGTCGAACATATGGATACACCAATGATGCTCAAAAACTTTGTTTATTTCCTGCAACTTTGAAAGGATATGCTTTGAAATGGTTCAAGGGGTTAGGAAAAGAAACCATAGTATACTGGGATGACATGAAAAATAAATTTCTTGCTAAATATCATCCCTATTGTAAATCAAAAGACTCTAAAGAAGATATTTTTAAAATGTCTCAAAGTGAAGATGAAATCTTAGAAGACTATCTAGAAAACATTCTCTATAATGTGCAAAAATCTAAGCAAACTAATCTTCCTTTTGATGTCATACGTACTATATTTTTAAAGGGGATTTTAGATGAAAATTTGGATGCTCTTAATCTAATGGGGGCGGGGGATATTTCTCACTTGGATTTCCCTAAAATTTCTTAATTATGTAAGAAATATTCAAGAGGAAAAGATAAAAGAGGTCGAGGATAACGAGATATTGTGACTAAGGCAACCAAATCAATTCCAAATGGTGTAACTAAATCAGAATTAGGGCATCTGTTTGAGGATTTTAAAAATGATATCATGAATTCACTTGGTTCACAGATTGACACATTAAAAGATAAAAAGAAACAAGATGAACAAGATCAGGTATTATCCATCTTTTGTGCTAAGTGTAGGAAGAAACATGCATTGAAAGACTATCCTTTAGACAAAATTCAGATTTGTGGATTGTGTACAGATAACCATGCAACTGATGATTGTCCAAAGTTGAAAGAATTGCAGGCTACTCACATGGAAGAAGTACAAGGAATGGAATCTCTTTACTACTTAGCACCAAGAAGACCTTGGCAACCACGTTTACAGGTATGTCTCAAAATTATGCTCCTCAATTCTCTCAACAGTTTCCTCAGAATTTTCAATATCCTATTCAAAATTCATGGAATGCTCATATGCCTTGGCAAGCTTGGCCTCCTCAACAGAACCAAAACCAACCTCCTCAAGGTTGGTGAAGATATTCTTATGGAAATCAGCCATACCAACAACCTTACCAATACCATCAACAACCCTTTCCTTATCAACAATTCCAGCATAATCAACCACAAAATTCATATTCTCAGCAATCACTACCTACACCACAAATAACCCAACCACAAAAACTCTAGTTACCTTATAACCAACCTCCACCCAGACCAACTCAATTACCATCCCAACCAGTATCAAATCCTAATAACAAAGTGGAAAAACCCATGTATAACATCGATGAAGGAACATCATTTTCTACATACTTAATCCTTCCTCTTCAAAACATCCACTTAAGGTCTGGGAAAGTTTTACAAAAGGACTCTCCTGTTATTATAGAAGAACAAACTGAAAAAGAGAAGATTCCTAGCACAAAAAAATTACCAATAGACAATCAAATTCAGAAGAGTAAAACAATAAATACCCAAACACCTCCTTTTCTAGAAAGGTTAGTTAAGGAAAAACAATCAATTTCTCTTCCTGAATTTGATGTCTTAGATGAATTAAAGAATGTATGTGTTAAAATAACTTTATTGCAAGCTATCAAATATATCCCAATCTATACAAAATCAATCAAGGAATTATGTTCAAAGAAATCCGGAAAAAGAAAGAAGGATCCACCAACAATTCATGTAATTGGAAATTTAGCAGGCCTAATGTTAAATACTATTACAGTTGAAAAATATGTTGACCTAGGAATTCCAATGTTTACAATAACAATCAACAATTTTTCATTCTCTAAAACAGTAATTGACTTAGGAGCAGCTATCAATGTGATGGCATTAGATACAATGAGATATTTGAATCTGCAAAATCTTCGACCAACCACTACAGTCCTAGAATTAGTTGATAGAGATAAAGTAATGCCAGAAGGTATACTTGAATATATCACAGTTTATTTGTATTATTGGGAGTATCCATTAGATTTCTTAGTTCTTCAACCAAAATCTAATCTAGGAGGCCATCCATTGATTCTTGGAAGACCTTGGTTGGCCACAGTTGATGCTTTCATTGGTTGTAGAACATGGAATATGATTGTTTCACATGGAACTGAAAGGAAACATATCACACTTTATCCTCCTTCTCAAACACCTTCTGTAATAGATCGATTTCCATGGCTTCATGAAACAAAACAACAACACGAAGAAGTAATTCAACCTATCTTAAGTATTAATCAAGCTTTTGATTTTAGGGAGGAAAATAATGAAGATTTGTTAGACTATTTCATTTCTGAACCAGATATCTCAGAACAATTGAGCAACATGCAACACATTGTTGCGGATCAGGTTTTAGGACAAAATTTTCAGGAAAATTACACAATCCATTCTTTAGAATCATCATTTAATGGCATTTTTTCTGTTAAATCAATAACAAATGCTCAAAGAAAAATAATTGAAATCAGTCCTGGGAAATATTTGAATATTGGTGCAAATCTTGAACCATCTCAGGAAGAACAATTGATTGCATTATTGAATAAATATCATAAAGCATTTGTTTGGGAATATACTGATATGTAGGGAATTCATCCTGAGACATGCACTCATCATATCTACACAAATGATAACATAAGACCTCTAAGGCAATCTCAATGAAGAATGAATCCAATGTTGAAAGAGGTAGTTAAAGAAAAATTGCAAAAATTATTACAGGTAGGATTTATCTACCCTATCTCTGACAGTCAATGGGTTTCTCCATTATTTTTTTTACCTAAGAAGAATGGAAAATGGAGAATTTGTGTAGATTATAGAGAGTTAAACAAGAAAACACTTAGATATCATTTTCCATTACCATTCATAGATCAAGTCTTAGATGCACTAGCTGGGAAAAGATATTTTTCCTTCCTAGATTGATTTAGTGGCTACAATCAAATCAAAATAGCATTAGAAGACCAGGACAAAACTACTTTTACATTCCCCTCGAGTACATATGCTTATAAGGTATAACCTTTTGGTTTATGTAATGCTCCAGCTACTTTTCAAAGACCAGTTCTGGCTATTTTTTCTTATTCAATACATGAATGTGTAGAGGTATACATGGATGATTTCTCTTTGTATGGTAATTCTTTTGATGATTCCTTGATGAATTTGGAAAAAGTCCTAATAAGATGCATAGAAACAAAGTTGTCTCTTAGCAATGAAAAATGTTTCATGATGTCAATTGAAGGAATAGTATTGGGCCATCATATTTCATCATCAGGGAATACAATGGATCATGCAAAAACACAAATCAATGTGAACTTATCATAACCAATCAATCAAAAGGCTGTGAGAAGTTTTATTGGATATGCAGGCTATTAACGAAGATTTATTGAAAATTTTAGTAAAATAGCATTTCCATTATTCAAATTACTTGCAAAATATTTGCATCTTCATTGGGATACTAATTGTCAAACTACCTTTCAGAAACTCAAGGAAAAGCTATCAACAACACCGATCTTAAGAGGGCCTAACTGGAATTTTCCATTTCATATCTCTACAGATGCATTGGATACTTTAATAGGGGCATCATTGGGTCAAAAAGAAAATCTTATGACTTATGATATTTACTTCATTAGCAAGAATTTAACCACTGCAGAATTGAATTACACAATCACTGAGAAGTAAATGTTGTCAGTAGTACATGTTGTGAATAAATTTCGTCACTACATCACTGGTTATGAAGTCTTTATCCATACATAGCAGTCTTCCATAATACCTCATAAACAAACCTATTACTAATGGAAAGATAACATGAAGGTTATTATTGATGCAGGAATTCAACATCACTGTCTTAAATAGACCTGGAAAGGAAAATCAAGTGGTTGATTTCATATCTCGATTAAACAATTCTGGTGAGATTGTTCTTGTCTCAAATAATTTTCTTGATGAGCACCTATTTTCCATTTCAGTTATAACTCCATTGTATGCTAATATAGCTAACTATTTATCATCAGGAATATTACCTCCTTATTTTACATCCAAAGAAAAGAAAAGGATAATTAAACAAAGTGTTATATACACATGGATTGATGGAGACCTCTTTTATACAGGATATGATCTCATAATTAGAATATGTGTAAGACAAGATGAGATTTTAGAAATATTAAAATCGTGTCATGACGAACCTTGTGGTGGTCATTTTAGAGATAAGAGAACATCATACAAAATACTCAATTTGGGGTATTATTGGCCATCCATCTTTAAAGATTCCAAGAAGTATGTTAGAAGCTGTGACAGATGCGAAAGGATGGGAAAGTCACTTCCAACTGATGAGATGCCACTCAAGCCACAAGTTCACATTGAGCCATTTGAAAAATGGGCTCTTGATTTCATTGGTCCAATAAAGCCACCATCAAAAGGGAAGCAGTACATCCTGGTATGTACTGATTATGTTACAAAGTGGGTGGAAGCTAAAGCATTAGTGAGAGCTACAGAACAATCAATGTTCAACTTTCTCTTTGAAGAAATATTTGTTAGATTTGGAGTTCCCCGAGAGATTGTAACTGATCAAGGAGCACAATTTACTTCTAAATTTGTGCAAGGCATAGTAGACAAGTACAAGATCAAGTATCAGAAGTCCAGACCCTATCACGCACAAGCCAATGTCCAGGTAGAATCAACTAATAAAACATTGGAATCCATCATGACCAAGACAGTCCAAATGCATAGAAAAGATTGGTCTGATAATCTGAATGAAGCATTATGGGCATATAGAATCACCTGGAAGAACAATATCGGGTTCACTCCTTATCATCTAGTCTATGGTAAGAAAGTTTTGTTACCCATAGAATTTCAAATTCATACTTTTAAATTAGCAGTTGATCTAGGAATAGATATTTCCGAAGCACAAAAAGAAAGGACCATGCAATTGAATCAGTTAGATTAGATGAGACAGGCAGCAATAGAACACAACATTTTGATACAGAAACAAAGGGCACATTGGCATGACAATTTCATCAAGAAGAAACAGTTCAAAGTGGGAGATTGGGCTTTGTTATTTCACTCAAAATTCAAAGATTTCAAAGCTAAGTTTACAAATCATCGGCTTGGCCCATATGAGGTTGCAGAGGTATATGACAATGGCTCAGTCAAACTACAAACAATAGATGATGAGGCAAGCTCATTCACAGTCAATGGACATAGGCTAAAGCTCTACAATAAGCCTGTCAACAAAGAAGATTTTTTGCAGCAAATATCTCAATAGCATGAGATGGAAGTGTTGGACAAACACAATCATGTGTATCCTTCACATTCCTCGTATAAATAAAATAAAAAATATATAAAAAAGTAAAAAAGTAAAAAATATATATAAAAAATATTTTTTTTAAAAAATCATAAAAAAAAGGGAGTTTAGTTGTGAAAACCCGGGCAACTGGCACAATATAAACTCGAATTTTCATTGGAAAACCAAGTAAAATTGGCCAATCAAAATTCTCAAAAAATATTTTTTTGTTCACCTTCTAGTTTCATTTATAGCATGAATTTTATTGACTACATTTGTACATATCATTTTTTTTAAGTTTTTGTGTAAAAGACTTGAGGAAAAGTCAATAAATAAGGCTAAGGGGGATAAGGTATAAATTTCTGAGTTTTTGTATACCTTCCAAGCCTTCTATAGATGTCAGCATTCATTTCAAAAAGCATATATTCCAGCAGAGGGCCCTAGAGAAGTACATCCAGCAGAGGGACCTGAAGAAGTGTATCCAGCAAGGAACCTAAGAAAAACACAATGCATATCAAATTAATCATAGCAAAGGGACTTGAGGAATATACTAAGCAAAGGAATCTATATTTGTCATAAGTGAGGAATTGCAGCAACATTCAAGCCAGCTTCAACCAAGCAACATCACCAACACAATGAGTAACAAACAAGTTAGTATATTTTTTTTCTTTTTAATGCTTTAAAATTTTGGAAAATTCTTCATAAGCTAGCAATGATAAACTCCTATATTTCCCTTCCCCTACACTACCTCTTCATCACTTCATCTCATACACCCTCAAAGCATCAAAAATGGTACTCAAAGAAACGAATTTGGTCTCCAAGGGAGCTATAAGGAGAAATTAGGTTTTCAAGATCAAACAACAAGAGCATGATTAGAAAGAAGGTTATTCTTGTAAATATTTATATGGTTTCCAACCTAAAAATATTTACAAACATTTTCAAACAAGTTATCAAACTAATTATACAAACACATTGTTTTGAATATGTCAATTGTACAATGCTATGTTTTATGGAGACATACATGTGGAGACATAAGTTGTCGTTTGCTTAAAAATTAAGGAAGGATGCATTAAGAACTACAAGGTGAATGGTTACTCAAAGGAAATGAATTAAGGGAGTTATAAGTCAAAGAGGAATCATACAGTGAACACATTTGAAGCCATTTCCTGTGATGATTACAAGAAAAGGAGTGGAATTTCATAAACAAGAGAGGTATAATAAATTTGAAAGGGGCATCTTCAGCTATGATTGATCATTTAAAATATTGTACAAATGAATTTCTACCATAATACCCTTGTGAAGAATGCTTATTTCCTCCATAACATTGTTCTTTCTTTTCATTTTTTTAAAAGTGTTGTAGATTCACCTCTTTCCATATGTTGTTGTTTCACTCGAACGCTCCCCAGATTCGAATTGTTGATGCATTCTTGCGTTATAATTTAACTCCCTACTCCAACACATTCCTTATTCTCATGCTAACGCATTTCTCTCCACTCCAGCGCCATACCAAATTGAGAATCCCTACTTTCTGGCAGAATGTTCCTTCCTACGCCTACCCCAGCCTGAATTTTCTGATAAGAATCTAAAAAACGAACTGTATGTTGACAATTTCATTGTCAACATACACCATTTTCGTCTCTGTGGATAAAATCATGGCATTGAGGAAATACATGGGAGGTGAATGCATAAATTGTGGAGAAGAGAATGGATCCAAGTAGGAATCATCCAGGGAAAGGTAAGTTTGAATTCAATGTTAAGAATTGTTAAGTTAAGTGCCAATTTCGACTTCCTGAGGAATGTTTTGAGAACATAAACAAATCATTTCTAGAATAGGTTGATTGTAAGAAGAAAAACAGAGCTGGGTTTCAACAAGAAGGCATAGAAGTTTTTAAAATTGCAGATTGAATTGCCAGGTATGCCCTTTCATCAAAAATTTTATGGTTAAAAATGGAGAACAATTTAGGAATTAAAGGAATGATGAGATTTTCTTTATGTTAACATAAAATTCTTGTTGAAAGAACATTCACGGAGTTGAATTAAAACTGATTCTGCAAGTTTGAAAAGATCAAAACAGTTTATTGAAGAATATACAAGGTTGAATTTTTTTGGACAAGGATAGACCTCCTTTTTGTATAAACAGTGAAATATTTTTCAGGGTCTTTCTCTTAAAAATTGAAAGAATGGTGTCTAGGTATGAACCAGAGAAGTTTGATCCATCAGAAATTCATAAATACTGTATACAAATTCTTGAAAAAAATCAGTGGATATCTTTCTTTGAGAATTTTGATGGATATTGTGAGAAGGTTGCTTTAGATTTTGCTTGTTCATTTAATGGTGATAGGGCCATTATTGGTAACATCACCATTAGAATTTATGAATATGTAATTGCACAGACCACTGGATTACCTCAAACTAGAGAAAGATACTTCAAAACTAAACACTTCAAAGACAAATCATGGGAACCTTTTGTATCCAGATCTAGGGTTGCAGCGGTAAATTGGAAAAAAGGAATTCCAAGAAGTTGGTCGATTCATCCTTGGGATGAATTAACCTATCTCATCCAGAAACTTATCACTTGTGAAGGAAGGTTTAGTATTGTCTACCTGTATCACATAAAATTGTTGCAACATTTAAAGAGTGACTGTGAAATTAGCATGCCCTACATTCTACTACAAATCCTTTCTAAGATGGCTAAGGATGTTCAAAAAAAAGGGAGGAATACAGAAAAGAGTTTATACCACTATGGCTTCATCAAAATGATCATCACACATGAACTAAAAAAACAGAACTTGTCATGGCAACAGTTTATCATTGGAAATGGTTTTGAAACAGTGGAAGATAAAATAAAAGAAGAACATATCTTGATTGTGACATATTATGAGGAATAAATGCAACACCCCAAGGCAACAAGCTCAAAACAACCTATGGGGAGGAGAAGAACAAGAAGTATGGTGAAAATGGGAAAATAATTCCAAGAAAAAGATAAGATTTTCACCACATATGAAAGGAAATCAAGAAAACACCAACAAGTCCAAAAAGGACAAATAAAATAAAGTGATGATGAAGCACAACAAGTACAATATGCACACATTCAGACTTTGGAGAAACAAAAAGAGGCAAGGAAAGCACAATCATTAGAAGATGATGATTTTGAGGAACAAGATATTTCCACATATGAGAAAATGAGAGAAGAGGTGAAACAATTGATTAAAGACATGAAACATGAAACTCAATCACCATAGAAAGTAGAACAAATAGAAGAAATAGTTGGTGGGTCCACATAAGGGCTTGATAAGAAAGGCAAGAAAATAAAAAAGATGAAGAAAAAGATCAAATAAATAAAGGTCATGGAAAGATATTTGAAAACAGAAAATGTAATGTTGAGGACTCAAAGCCATAAAACTCATGAGGAAAATGAAAAACTGAAGAAGAAGAATAAGAAGCTTCAAAAGCAAAACAAATTGATCTTCGAACAAGCATACAAATGGCTTCAGCAAAAGAAAGAATACAAGGTAAAATATCAGAGGTTAAAAATTCTTCATACAACTAAAGCCAATGTGGATACATTATTGCAGGTAGCAGAGGTGGCAGAAATCTATTGATAGGAGTTCAAGAATTTATTTATTTATTGTGCATGAGGACATGCAAAGTCTTCCTCTTCGGGGAGATGTTGGGTACCATTTAATGCTTATTTTCACTTCACAAATCCTACTTTTGTCTCCAACACCATTCATTTTGCCTTCATTTTATTCCATATTTTCCATAAAACAGCTTATGCAAGGTACATTTATCATTCTTTAGCTTAAGAATTGAAATTTAGAATTTTTAGCATTAAAATTTAAAAATTTTCAGAAATTATAGGATTTGACTAAATCTCGTAATTCCTCCAAGGTTCATGTACTTTCAGGACAACTGGGAGAAAACAGAGACATGTGTCATAATCCTTTATGTACAAGGATGGATGAATATCTATCAAGTTTGATATCTGAGCTTTCCAGATGCCCGATCAACGATGGTCAAACAAGGCCACCTCAGCAAAAAATACCCTGTTTTAGCAAAAAATCATGGACAATTTTAGATTTTCTTGGGATTTGTGCATATTTTATGGATCTGAAGGGGGTATT
>JZKD02S1844833.1:313835-327081 GCA_000966675.3 Picea glauca
TTTATTCCATATTTTCCATAAAACAGCCTATGCAAGGTACATTTATCATTCCTTAGCTTAAGAATTGAATTTTTGAATTTTTAGCATTAAAATTAAAAATTTATCAGAAATTACATGATTTGACTAAATCTCGTAATTCCTCCAAGGTTCGTGAAGGACAACTGGGAGAAATCAAATACATGTGTCATAATCCTTGATGTGCAAGGATGGATGAATATCTATCAGGTTTGAGATATGAGCTTTCCAGGTGCCCGGTCGACATTGGTCAAACAAGGCCACTTCAGCAGAAAATACCATGTTTTAACAGAAAATCATGGACAATTTTAGATTTTCTTGGGATTTGCGCATATGTTATGGATCTGAAGGGGGTATTCGAACTTCCTAGCATATTTTATGAATCTAATCATCATCTTAGGAGACTTCTTAGCATTTTCAATTTCAAACTTCTTGTATAAATACTTCAAGACATGGACTAGTATGATATCTAATGTTAATGAAGAACACTCTGAATTTTTAGTCTTGAGATCAGTTTGGTGTTTTGTTCTTGATGATTTTTATTAGATGATTATGTGAATGTTGTTGGAAGTTCCTTCGTAACTGAGACAACTCTAGGTGTACAAGTGAAGCATTGGAGGGCCCCCTTTGCCAAGCTAGTACACTTCTCCTTTTTCATTCTTTTCAAGTAAATTTTGGTATGAGATTTAGTTCAGTTTACATTTTGTTGTAGGTAATGTTGTTGTGTTTTACTTCATTTCAAAATTAGTTATGTTGTTGATGAATGTGGGAAATAAAAGAATTCATCTCTTGTAAAAGGGTTTAGTCTTTCTGACATTTACAAGCCTCTAAACTAGTTTGAATGCTTACTGATTTGAATGCTTAATATTAGTTGAATTCTTTTACTTTAGCTTGTTGATTAATGGTAAGAGATCTATGAATACACCTTTGATAAATAATATTAGCATTTATTTCATACTTAGCACTTAGATTAGCTTATGAATTATTTCCATTTAAAGAACTAAATTTATCTCTAAGTCCATACATTTTGGATGTGTCTCTAAGTCTTACAAACACCGGATTGACAATCAATTACACTCTAATTTACATTAGTAGATTGGAGCCCAACACACTCAAAATAATGGTGTAGATGATGAAGAAAAATTTGAATTTGAAGGAGAAGTGAACCTAGAAGCAGAACTGATTAGTGCTCTAGAGGAACTAAGAAAGTTTAAAAAGAAGAACAAACTACTTAGGGCACAACTTCAAGAATTTGAAAAATCACATCAATCAAAAGAAATAGATGCATTAAGAACGATCAAAGAATCAAAGTAGATCATCACTGATTTAAAATCCCAGCTCCTAGAAGCTAATAAAATTGAAAATGCCATTTTAAAATAAATTAGTGATCAAAAACATGTGAGAAACTAGAGGCTGATATTAAGCTGCTAAAAGGTGAACTTGAGAAAGAAAAGAAGGTATTAAAATTTGAAAATAGTTCAAAAATCTTGGATGAAATTATCAGTAATAATAGGTCACCAAACAAAAAGACTAGATTGGGATACACCCAAGACTCAACCACCACATCAAAAGGATCAACCAAAAGTCCAATCAGTTACGCAGATGCTATAAAAATCTCCTTAAGAAGAGAAGATAATAAGGCAAAAATGATACCATTGAAAATTGTTCCACATAAACAGAAATCAACACTCCCTACTAGAATAAAATATGACAATAAAAATACAATCACCAGAAGAAATCCCCCTAATAAATATGTATTTATTGGATATTGTTACTCTTGTGGTAATTTTGGACATAAGGCAGTACACTGCAAAGCTTATAGACAATATAATCGTAGAAATTGTTATCACTCCAAGAAACTCTTTGGGGTTGTAGACCAAAGATGCTTGGTAACTCGAGAATGTGGTAGCTTAGGTATATTTGGGACAATGGGATAACTCAAAAGTTGATGAAAGTAACCACTTATCATGTATCTGAATAAGACAGTGCTTTTAGAGAACAATAATCAGACAGCAGAGTTGAAAAAGGGGATGAAGAATACTAGTCCAAATAACCAAATACAACCATGTGCAGGGTCATACAAGACAGTAAGAAATTCTTTAATCCAAGTTTATGAGCTTAATAAGAAGATGATAGTTCTTAAAAGCTAAAATAAACTGGAATAAAGTGTAGAATCATGAAATATATGAAAGAATCCGATATTGAAAACAAAAGAGGACTGTGATTCTATTATCAGAATAAGAAGTCAAGTACAATAGCTAGAAAATGTCTCCCAAATTGAACCCTTATCTCTTAGAAAAGATAGGCATTTATAGCCCTTTACAATCGGTTTTTAGATCCTGAAAACTTGGATCTGTATCTAAATATAGAAAATAAAACTAACTAAATACAATTGATAAGCAAAGACTAGTTCCTAGAACTCGAACTATCTTCTATGTTGATCTTGACATCTGTACTTCATCACCTTTAGGACTGTTTTGTGTCATGGAAGGGTAAAGACACCTATCTTCTATAGCTGGACTCTTTTAATAACCATAACCGAAACTTTAGTTGACCAATTTAGCATTTGGTCTCAAAATCTCCACGAATCTCTAATGCTAAGTGTTTCTTGATTAGGTGGTTAATCCTTCGATGCTCTCAAACCTTTTTAAAATAATTCAAAATCACCTCGCTCCATCTTCGCTTTCCAAAAATTTCTTTCTATACTTTCACCAGCTAATTCACCTTACGATCTGTTGGTTAGCTGGTGAAAGTTCTTCTTTTCACCATCTAATTGGTTGTAATTTTACCCTTTGTGCTGGTGAAAGTTCTGTCTTTGGCCAAAAAGGAACCTTTCATCTCCAAAACTGTTGTTTTACCAAAAACATAGTGTGCCTTTGATTTATCTCCCTGCATATTCACAACAACCTGGGCCAGTACCTGTAGATGTAGATGTGAATTACTCTTCTGCTTCAATTTCTTAATTTTCCTCTTAAGGCGTTTTGCTAACCACCACAAACTGTTATAGTCCTTCGTGATTTTCTTCTTTCTCTTTTTTTCTTTGGAACTCTCACGAGCCAACTTCTCAAATGTTGCATTTGTTTTTGCAAAATTGTCAGATAGGGATTTGTATCTTGCCTTGATTACTCTTTCCAAAACCTCCTGTTGTGCAATCACCTCTTTTGGTTCCTTAATTTTTTGTGATTTCTTTGACTTCTTACTCTTTGATGTTTGACCTTCATCAATGGGAGTAAAAGTCTCACAGTCTTGTGCAATTTCCATGGAGTGTTCAGGACTTTTAATGGTTGGAATTTCATCTCCTTTCTCTGGCTCTGTTTCCGAGTCTGTGTATGGCAAATTGAGAATATTTGTCTTTTTTACTGTAGGTTGCTCTGAATTGGTTTCAAAATCTAATTTTTTCTTTGCTCTTTTAGACTTTATGCTGTAAATCATGTCCTCTGGTGATCCTGGAAGAACTCTCCTCCTCCTTGAGCTGCTCTGAGGAGTTAACTTCTTTTTTCCAGTTTTCTTCTGCTCATCCATGGGTTGAGTTTGGGTCTCAAAGCCTTCCCAAAAAAGAAAATGTTTCCAAGTCCTTCCTCTTTGTCTTGGTTCTTCTAGAATTATCAGTTTGATCAAGCCAAAATGACAAAGGGTGTTTTTTATGCTTAGAGGTTCAGCTCTAATCTTTTTATATACTTTGGTTAGGCTTTTGTGAAGGAAGAAAGGTAAATTCAGGAGGGTCTTCCCTGTGAAATGATCTAAAAGTTTGAAATGATATAACATTATCTTGTCATACCTGCCTTCTGAGGTGATATAGAGTTGAATGCCTTTAAATAGGTCCTACCGTTCATCTTCTAGATGAGAAACTGACATGCTTTTCTTCCAGGTGATGTCTCTGAATTCTGCCTTAAGGTATACCTGAAAATTAAAATTTTTGGTTGTTGTTGTCTTAAACCAGCTTTGGCCTAGTCTGGGTAAGCTGGTTGTTGTGGAAATGGCAACTTCATCGACTATCATTTCTACAGAACCCACACTAGATCTGTTTCCATCATATGATTTAGCAAATTCTTCAGTTGTCATTTGGTGGCAACCATTTTGTAACCTTTCAACATAACTCATGCAACCTGCGTCTAAGAAATGTTTTTGCACATCTGGATGCGACTGTAAGAATGACAGGCTATCCAATTCTTTCCTCAGCAATAAACCACTTTGTTTCCTTGCCATCTGTGACTCGAACCTCAGATGTTTTGTAGACAGTTGTCATGGTGATTTCCTGATTGAGCCAAGGTTTTGGTGCTGGTGAAAACTCTCGGTGTTTCCAATTCAAAATATGGAACCATACCATATTACCTGTGAATCAGTGTGTGTTTTAAAATGAGTGTTATTTTGATGTCACTGAGTGACTTGTACCTCCTCTATCTGTGATGATGAATGTGAATTCATTATCTCCAATGCTCTCATTGCTAGAGCATGCAATCACGAGCACGATATGCCATAATATCCGATCAAACGTGCACAACGGTATAATCATCATCATTCACTTCGACCAGCGCCTCATAATAATTATGTGACATGTGTCTAGCTTGTCTTCTTTTCAATTTCTGGAATCGTGGAAGAAAAACACATGTTTCGCACTTTCACCAGCTAGCCTGTCTGCAGGAGAGTACTCCTTAACCATTGAAACCCGTTGCTTTCACTAGCTAACATCAACCTTGCAACATGCGTTAGCTGTTGAAAATATTTTCATCAAATTTTATAAAAACAACCTTTATGGATCAACTTATTTCTAAGGAATGAATTTAAAACCTAAGTTTTGACACTAGAAGAATCTAAAAATAAATAGAGAATCCTACATATGACCATGCTATCACCTACAAAATGAAACCAATTGACTGATTCATTTTGGGAGCTAACAGAAATGTCCAAAGATATAAGAACAATAAGTACAACACAAAGAAGAAAAACTATAACTCATTTGCAACAACTATGGTCATAAAACCAGAGAATCTAGATTACCAATGCAATCCTTAAAGAATTGAAACCCTAACAAACAGAATAAGAAAATATGGAAAAGAAAAATTGAAGTACAAATAAGAAAGATGATGAATATATTGCTCCTGAAATTGATGAAGTTAATAATAGGAAAATGGTGGGTAAAACTTCTAATAAGGAATATAATAATCAAATCTATGCATATAAAGTAGATCAAGCTCAAGATAAGAAAACTCCTAAAGAAAAATATGACACAATTCCAGAACTTGACAAAGTCATACAAGTAGATTATCCATTACCCAACAAATGAAAAATAAAAAAGGAAAAATCTCAAAACAAGGATAAAGAAGCTTTTGGTGCACAAAATAGTGACAATAATGATGAATCTTCAATAGTAGGACAACCAAAAGAATTAAGTGATGATGATCTCATAAATTTTCCAATGCCATTTTAATGATCCACTGAAACTCCTTCAAAAACAAATTAGAAACAAAGAAGGGAAGGAGAAATTAGGGAAGACTTAAAAATTGTTCATGTTGATACTCCTATGAGTATTGAAGCACAAAAAAATGAATAGATAACTAGGATCATCAAAGGAATCATGGTTTGATGGTATAAATTTATGAAAGTTCTGACATGATTTGTTGAAGGTCTGCATCTACCAAGGAACAATGCAAGTTATGTATTCTCTCAGTAAAGTTATTTGATATGGTCATGCATTGGTCCCAAAGTGGTTATAAGTGGACAAACCCTAAATGGAAGTTAGTATGTGGGAAAGAAATGGAGTGAGTGGAAAAGTATAAATACAACTATTCTTGATTCATTTGTGAGAGAATGGGTAAGGAGGATATCGAAGTGTAAGAAAACTATGTGGTCTAGTTTCTGTGATGGTAGTTTTACAACAAGTGAGGTAATGATGAAGACAAGGCGAGTACAAGTCTGAAAATGAAGGGAAAAGATTGGAAGTTGAAGTTTCTTGAACAATGATTGTGATATAGGTTGTAGAAGCTACTGAGACAGTGACTGGGACAGTGACAGAAAAAATATGAAGATGTATTGGTTGGTTGATGTGTGTTTGAGTTGGATGGACAACTAGATCAATTCTAGTTGGATAGATTGCATTCTATCGGCAAGTTGAGTCATGTGGAAAGTAGAGTATAAAAGTCTCTCAGATTAATTTATATCATTATAAATAACTAAGCATCATGGATAGATATGGGTGCATCTGGTTAGAGGTCGATGAGAAGCAATGGATAGGTCCAAGGATCATTTGATAAGTATGAGATATATTTGTGCAATGTTCCAGTAGGGAAGCATTATCTGCAACGACAGCAGTATGTTGTATATAGTGGTATACATGGCATCTTATAGAAATGAAAGGGGGAGAGACCTTGTTACGAAGAGATTTCCTTTTAGAAACAAAGGGGGAGAGCAGTCAAAGGCAGAGAGAGCATATTGACAGGGGGAGTCATTTAGTTGAGGCAGGTAGAGAATGATTGTAGGGGGAGTTATCCGAGTTCAAATTTTGGTCAGCAGCATACATATAGACATAGATTAATCATAGGAGTAGAAACCCTTTTCCATTGATGTCAAAGGGGGAGAGTAAATTTACAGGAGAGAAGCATCATCACAGGGGTATTTTTTTTATGAAGTTGGTGTGTTTCCATCAACGACAAAGGGGGATATTGTTGGACATATTGTCATTGATGTCAACAGTCGAAGTCATTGTGATGTGATGATGAGTTGTTATGATGAATTTTCATTGATGAAAAAGAATGTACATAAGAACATTAATCAAATATTAGAAAGGAAAATTGCATTGCAGAAATGTTATCGGGATTGAAATCCCCACAGTAAAACTTCAAAATAATCGAGGAGGAATTATGTCCATTGATGTAGTTTTCGGTACAAACCAGGACCGTTAGATCTGGGTGTTGCAAAGGAGGATCATCAGACCAACATCCGATTAATTCTTCATCATCGGATCTTAGTAACAGTAGATCAACGACAGAGAGTCATTGCAGGATCAATGGGTTGAGTTAACGATCATGCAAGTTTCAGTTTTTCAATCCACACATATCGTCGATCGTCACCTACAAATAGATCAATGGTTGGCATTGATCCCACTATCAACAAGCAAGTTCTATTGCAGAACTCAACGATGGTTTTAAAGGTCATGTTAGTTGGGACTCTACAATCATCCCTAATCATAGATCTCATCGTCTGTTTAAGAACAGTTGTCAATCCGAGATACAGATCAATGAATAAATACTGGCCATCCATCTCAACGATTGATTAAGTCAAATTCGTTGGATTAAACCAGTGGAAGGATAGTGTAATGTTGACCACTTCAGCGCTGACCAACTCCAGTGGAAATTGGAGCAACAATTACTTGGACCTTTGAAGCCCCGAAGTCCCAAAGTCATGAAATTATGACAATCGTTGGATCAGAGGAAGAGCAGGGAAATCATGTCAACCGTTGATCTAGTCAGAGCATGGTCAACTCTGGAATTGACCTGCTCCAGCGATAAACATCTCAGATGAGCCAAGAACTCTCGAACCCTGAAGTTTCAGAATAAAAAGAGGTCGGAGGATCAAGATAGGAAATATCTACGACGATAGATCTATTCGACACTTCTCTAATCCGGGAGGATTAGATCGAAGTCTCAAAAGTGTCATTTTCTTGAAGTAATGACAATCGTCAGATAAATAAGAAACTTCAGATGAACTTATGACTATTAGATCCACATCATCAAGGACACATGGTGCAATATAATGGTGACAAGTGTCAAGGTCCAGTTGGCATTTTAGGTATACGTAAGTCACAAATATAAGTGACATGTGGCAGCCACTCAGTCAGTGCCAAGTCAGCAATGACGTCAATAAGTTACGTCACTACGGGAGTATGTCCTTCGGGGAAACCAGCATCTACCACTAGAAACTTCCCGAAGTGTCGAAGTACGAAATCATGAACTAATGTTGGTCGTTGATCTAATATCCTCCAAGATGAATCATGACCGTTACATCAAGTGTAGTGGAAATATAGAGTAAGCATGAGATGCTAACCATCAGAAAGTAGTCGTCACAGTATTATGACTTATTCGGTAGGTAAACACTCTAAAGGGATTTGACTTCTCATAGTTTGAGTATCCCGTAGCCCCGGAGTCATGAATAGTCGAATACCCGAAGAGGGGAGCTCCTTTGTGCCTAAGCCCATGGTCCTAGCTCCTGGACTTATGAAAATATATTAGAGCAGGGAAATGTTGATAAGCACTTCGGTGGAATTTTCTCTGGAAGAGTTGAATGACTGCAAATACCGGAGTCTCGAAGCACTGAAGTCGCGAAGTGAATGAGAGTTGTCCACTCAATTGCAAATCAAGTCTTGACCGTCAATTTTTTTGAAACCTCTGGACCAGCCAATATCGTCCATATAAAGGAAGACCAAATATCGTTCATTTGATCTACTTCAAAGAAATGTACTCAACAAGGTTGAATGATTGCAGAGGATGGAAGTCACGAAGGATGAATTTCAGAAGTAACGATAGTCATCCATTTAATCGTGCAATTAAAACTTGATCGTTGATCTTGACAAGTGATCAAGCACTCGTTTGGTGTAGCGCCTAGTCACCACTTGTGGTCCTATGGAATAGAGGTCCCAAATAGTTTTCTATGTGAAATTCTACGCAGAGTAAGAGTTTTATCCTAGTCAAGAAAGGATGTTGAACCAGACAGGATCTGGACTATGTCCTGATTTATCTTAAGTAATCCAACACTTGCAATGGATTATGATGCTAATTAGAAAGCTTAGATATGTTCAAAAAAACATTGAAGAATTAAATAAAGAGGCATGGGATTGAGTTAAAAGAAATCGATTCATTTATGTGATCGATTTATGAAAATCACTCTCACTAAATTAAAAATCCTTCACGATAATGTTTGAATAATAATAGAGATTATTGTTAAGTTAAAATTAAGAGGTGTCATGGTCCAAACTAAGGGACACAATGATTCATATCTCACAACAGTTGAAATATTATATAAGCGAGAAATATTGGTGAGAACAAAGTGTCTTTGTAGTACAGATTAGAAGATTAAAACAGAAGCAGATTCTAAGAAGAAGAGATGGTGATTCTTATGAAGTGAGGGTGGAAGGGAGGAGCACAGAAGGATTCATATCCTTTACTAAGTAAAGTGTAAATTAAGGGAGTTGGTGCTTCCTGGGGTTAGTTCCCTAAATTTAATGGAGTTGGTGCTTTGTAGGTTTGGTTCCATAAAGATAAGGGAGTTGGTGATTCCTAGGGTTGGTGCCCTAAAGACAAGGAAGTTGGTGCTTCCTAGGTTTGGTGCCCTGAAGAAGGGGATTTGTGTCTCCTAGAATTGGTGCTCTAAAAAGGATTGGTGTCCTTCACTATTCTTCATAAAAACCTTGTAATTTGTATTAATTATATTTATATAATTGATTTTACATACAAGTCCATTGTTGATATAGTGTGGTAATTAACAAAATATAAAAGTAATTGATAATTGTTGAAAAAGGGTTTTTTACTGATTCACCCCCCCTCTCATTATTCCAACACAATGTTTGATATGAAAACAAGAAAGTGCTCTCTAATGAGCCAAATATATGACGATGCAAATAAAAAGGACTGTGAATTAGTGGATTCCCTAGTGTTTGGTCACAACAAGGGGACTAAGACCAGATCCTTGACAATATTTGTAGGCAAGGAAGAAACCATGTTGGAAGAGCTTAATCTCTTCTTTTATTACATGGGAAAGGTCACAAACATGGGGGGAATTCGGCTTAGAAAATGCATTAAGTTTCTTAATCAAATAACCATTCCAACCATGGTTGGGCTAGTTGAGGGTATGGTATATGCTCACAATATGAGTTTGGATGTTGAGATGTATTCCAAGGCTATTTCTACTGGTGCATCTAGGTCTAGGTATCTATATTTGTATGACGAAAAGATTCTCATGAGAGATTTTTATCATGGGTTAGATCATTATGTTAATGAAATGAGAATCAACCTCAAGAAGTTCTAGCAATTGGTTTTTTCACTTATGGTTCTTAAATTGTCTCATAAATTTTATGTGTCCTCAAAGACCCATTATGAAGGTAATCTTAACACCCAAGTTCTATTTTTGGTTCTTGGAGCCCTCAATAATCTGCATCTCCAGAAAATTGGTTAGTTATGGGGTTATTAATTTATCAATACTATTTTAACCAGTATAGATGGGTGTAGGTCTCTATATTTGTATGAAAATAGGATTCTCATGAAGGGTCTTGATCCTTGGTTATTTTTGAATCATTTTTAAAGGGCTTGGATGTCATCCTCATGGAGTGCAAGTAGTTATATCTTTAGCTTGTGGGTGTTCAATTGCTTCAACAACTTTATGTGTCTTGGAAGGCCCATGGTAAAGTTAATATTGGAACCAAGCTTTGGTTTTGGATTTTGAATTCCTCAATAATGTATATCTCCCAAAAAATTGTTAGCTTATGGGTTACTAATTTATTCTTAAATGGTTGTTTTTAAACATTTTTCTCAATAATTCAATCCCCCAACTAGTAAAATGTTTCAATGACTTGTGTTTACTCATAAACTATCATATGATGCTCTCAAATGTAGTTTGGTGTTGTTAGAACTTAATAAATCAAATTCAAGAACAACCACCTATGTATTCTATGAGGCTGAGTTGAATTCTAGTTTTCATGTTGACCTTGAGTTTGTTAGATATACATTTAGTTACAATCACTCTATAACTAAGAAATGTGGATATGTTTCTCTTCATAGACAAGACCACCATATTTTAACAACCTTAGCTAATCCACATAAGGAATTCTACTTTCACCATTAATGTCCTTGTTAAAAAATGAAGCAATTTTTCTCTTCCTGGTGCAAAAACTTAGATTTTGTTCCATGGCATTTAGAGATGGTCATATCTATGACAATTTGATATTTTTTTGGTTTCCCTTTCATTTTTTCACATCATCGACTTTAGGTATCTTGTCACGAGAAATATTCTCACCATGACCCATAAAATCTAAGCATTAGGATCAACATAGTGAAGAGATTTAATATAGTTAAAAGATTTAATAGATGCTTGCAATTTTTCACTCAATGGAAAATCCAAGGTAGATGGTTGAGCATAACTAACATAAGATTTTAGAAAGTGTTTCCATCCTTCCAATATTTCCTCTTCCTTTTCTTTCATGAAAGTGTAAACAATATAGAACTAAATAGAATCATGATTTTACTATAAAGCAAAAAACAAATGAGAATATGAAGGCAAATTAAAGGTTTAGTAGACTACAATATTACCTTGTAAATTTTTTCTTACTCGTGATAATGCTGAAAATGTTAAGGGAACACAACAAATCCATATATGCCCCGCTTGGAGCTAATGATATCAAACTATAAAGTGCAAGAATGATCTTTTTCTTGTCCTATGAGTAATTTGTAGTAATTTGTTCCCTCGACAAATTTGAGAAAACCTATTTTTATATATACTAAATCCATATATTTATTGTAAAAGATAACAAGCCTAGAACACATTTTATTAGAAAATTTCTCTATCTTATTGTGATAGGGAAAAGTTTTTATAGAAACTTCATTTCTTATAATGTATCCACATGGTCAAATCAAAGAGAAGAAAATTTAGTTATGCATTATACAATGTGAATGGAATATAGAGTTATTTCTAATCTTTTTTATCCAATAAGTACATTTTTTTATCAATCTTGTTGTATTCATAATAATTATTTCCTAACTATGAGTATGTTTAAGTATTATGTCATCTATAAAATTAAGGTAAGTTGTTGCATTGAGAGTAGCGAAGTGCTCTATATCTGAGTACAGGGAGATGTTGTCATGTTAGCATTGTGTTAGATTAGATAATATTACATTAAAAATAAATTCGTCTCAATTAAAAAAATTAAATAACTAAGTACATACATATTTATTATTTTACCAAGAGCAACAAGATGCTCTACAACCCAGTATGGGAAAAATAAATAATAATAATAAAATTGGTTCAATTAAAAAAAATTAAATAACTATGTATATACATATTTAGATAACAACATATAAACTAAAAATTACACATTAAGAAATTTGGTCCTTCTTGGTGCTTGATAGATCTAGGTTTAAAATGGAACTATGTTGGTTTAGGTCAGCGTAAGCTATATCCTTTCTATTAACTTTTTATCAACATCAAAGAAGACACTTTGACTAAGAAAAATGATAAATAATTATTATAAATTATATATTTCCTTATTTACAATTCATATTTAATTAGATGATCATTAATTTTAAATCATTTTAGTTATTTTTTTATAAGAATTAGAAAACATTTTTATACTTCCAAAATGATGAAGAACTGTCCTAAATTATATATTCTTTTATTTACAATTCATGTGGTCCTTGTATTCCTCGGAGTCCATACATTTGGGTCAATTCACTCTTCTAGGTATCTCCAATCGTGTCGCTGACTTCCTCAGTCGACCTCCTGTGGTTCCACTCACAACTGTGCTCCATTCCTGTGGACGTGAAACATCAAAGTGGCCCCAACTTTACCAACAAGATCTGGACTTCACCACCACATATCATCTCTTGGGTACAGGCACCACTGTCACTGATTTTCACATTCAAGACAGACTCTTATGCAACCGGGGCCATCTATGTGTTCCTACAAGCGAGCATGCAAAGCTGATTTGGGAATCCCACTACAGTCGGGTGGCAGGACATTTTGCCGTAGACAAAACTGTGGTTGTTCCTTAGAAACATTTTTATTGGCCAAAACTTTGATAGAACGTCAACAAGTATATCAGATCTTGCACTGCCTGTGCAATTTACAAGCCAACCATAAATAATAAAGGCTTATACACCCCTCTTCCTATTCCCAAGAATTTGTGGGAATCCATCTCCATGGATTACATGTCTGGCTTTTCGTCCACCAAGCACAAAAATGATTGTGTGTTTGTGGTCATTGATCGGTTTTCAAAGATGGCCATCCTCACAACATGTAAGAAGAATTTCATAGCAGCAGATACTGCCAAGATATCCTTTGAACGAGTTTGGGTCCTGTTATCCTCGATATCTAGGGATAACTAGGAGATCATGTCTCGAGGCCCACAGGTCCTATACATGGAGTACCGAGAGCGGGATTGACTTGAGCATGGCCCTGGAGGGCCCATCTTTCTTCTTCTCAGCCAGACTTGTCCTGTCAGCAGTAGCAGCTTCCATCACCACCGGCCTAG
>JZKD02S1844833.1:352441-385728 GCA_000966675.3 Picea glauca
GTGGGGTAAAAGGAGGTTGCCCCCTCGAAGAGGCTTATTTTCTGAAATTATCTCTTTTTCAAGGCGTTGAGTACTTTTTCTGAGGTTTTTCTATGCTATATTGATATTTGGTTCTCAACATAGTGTTCACTAGATATTTGTGTTATTCTTCCTATCTCTATGTTTATTGTATTCAATCTGCTAATGAGTTTGTTCCGCTCCTAAATCCAGATCAGTAATTCATTTAATAATTTTTGTCATTAAACCAATTAAACATAGAATGGTGGTTAAATGAACAATGTACAATCATGCCAATGTGATAACACTTCTAATTTTGAAATAATCAAAATACTTAATTCATTAATTTACTAGCATATGGAGAAGATCATGTGCTTCTTCTTCATGTCATCATTTGTTTAGAGAAAACCAAAATCGTAGTGAGAGGCCTTTTACTAGATTCATTTATTTATTTCATTTATTAAGTCAAAGCCTTTTTATTGTATTCATTGCTTTATTGGATTTATTAGGGATGTTGTAATAGAAAAAAAATTATAAGGCTTGCAAGATAACAGGACTGAGATAATTATTGGTATGTTCGGGGCTTGATGTATACATAGATTGGTGCATTTGGTGTGTGGTTTCTATACCGCTTTGACCTGGTCTGTCCAGGTTTTTGGTATGTTCAGGGTTTGATGTATACACAGATCGGTGCTTTAGGTGTGTGGTTGTTATACCGCTCTGACCTGGTCTGTCCAGTTTCTGTAGTTTCTATTTGATTCGTTTATCTCGATGTTTTTGACTCTTGGTGGGGGCTTTGATCATTGGTTGTTCTCTACTCCATTATTGGATTACGGTATTTGTCCTTTTTATCTTTGATGCCTTTAGGTTGTACTCTCTCATAAGGTTTTTAGCCTTGTTTTTCTTGGATCATATTATTCAAGGTTGAGAAACGTTATTAAAAGCATCTACAAAATGTAATTTAGTTCTCTTTGAATGAATAAAATTACGTTTTTTTTTTTTTTAAACAAGACTGAGATAAAATACTATTAATCATAATATAATATTTTGAGATATTTTATTTATTTATTTTGTTCACATATCTTAGAATTTATTTATCTTTTAGTTTAGTTATTCTTTTATGATTAGTATATCAAATTTAATTTAATTTTATAATTTTTAACATGGAAATGGCATGGAAATTCTTAAACCCACTTTTTGACCACCTAATACAATTTTTTAATGGATGCACTTATATTTAATTTGGGTAATAGAAAAATCTAAATCTACATCAAAGAGAAGCACCATAAAAGAAGGATTGCAATTTATGATTTAGCATGAAATATATCACGACAACTTATTTTCAGCAATTCATCACAACCATTGTTTATTGGTTACCATTGTTTATTGGTTGTAAGTATGTTTAAATTGATTGTATCAATTATGAAGTTCAAAAGAAGAAATAATAAGAGGGAAAATGTTGGGATATGTTAATTTCACTTTTGTCTCCTAAATTTCTTTATACATAGGTTAATCCATAAGGATTTATAAGGTGGTTTTGGTTAAACACAACTAGCCATCTTAAATTTCTTTATACATAGGTTTTATATTAAAGATTTATAAGGTGGGTTATAGGTTTTATATTAAGGATTTATAAGGTGGGTTTGGTTAAACACAACTAGCCATCCTAAATTTCTTTATACATAGGTTTTATATTATTGGATTTTCCATAAGGATTATAAGGTGGTTTTGGCTAAACACAACTAGCCACCTTATTCATGGGTTAAAGGTATAACTCATATTTCATAAAATTTGGATTATTTTATATTATTGGATTTTTCGGAAGGATTTATACGGTGGTTTTGATTAAACACAACTAGCCACCTTATTCATGGGTTAAAGATATAACCCATATTTCATAAAATTTGGATTAATTACATAGAATCTAAATTAAAAACATATTTATAAGATGGTTTGGGTTAAACACAACTAGCCACCCTATTCATGGGTTAAATGTCTAACTCATATTTTATAAAATTCGGATTAATTGTATATATTTTAGATTTAAAAAATATGAATTCTAATTCCTAAAGTGTTAATATCAATTTTTGTAAAGTGAAAAATTAGATTCTAAAACTAATGATATTGAATTTTAAAAATGCAGTTTCTAATTTCAACAGTGGGAATTTCAAATAATTTCAAACACAAACGGTATAATTTCCAATTCCAAAACTATGATTTTGGATTCTATAAATGTGATTTTCTATTCCAAAAATGTAATGTTTTATTTTAAAAGTGCGATGTTAAATTCCCAAAATGTGGACTTTGAAATATAAAAGTGTCAATTTCAATTTCAAATGTGTGAATTTCACTTCCAAGAGTACCAATATCTAATTGCTACAATGTGTATTTAGATTTAGATATTTTGAAAAAAAATTCTTAATGTGTATATAATATCTAAATCCAAGATTAATGTATAGTTGTCAACATATTATATATATATATATATATATATATATATATAATCACTATGACATACATTGCTAAATATATCAAGATTAAAGAGATACAATAAAATTAAAAACAAACAATAAAATTAAAAACAAACAAGACGACTATCATTTTATTCTAGAGTTGTTTTTTTAAAATAAATATTAAAAGAAACGTAACTCAAATAAATTTGTATTCATGAATATCATTCTCGCTCTCAACATTATGCTTCATAATTGTTTCAAAGCTTTTTTTCTTATTTTTATTTTCTATCGTGTGCATCCCATCCTTAGTGACCATAAACATACAATGCTATTGAGATAACATATTTTCTTTTGAATTAATAAGCCAATGTTGTTTTTTATTTAAACAATTTCGGTACAATGTTTTTTTAAGCTCCCAAGATCCCCTCAATGAAAACAATTTTGTGGTAGGGAAAGGATAGTATAATCTTTAGTTAGACATTAATGGACAAATTTATTCTCATTTTTTTATCAATTACATTTTTATTTCAAATTGATTTTGATATATATATATAGTAGATTTCACTTTTAATTCAAATTCCATAAAAATAAATCCAAAATTCCATAAAAATAAATCGCAAAAAAATATATTTAACAAAGTTTTTAAAAGTTCTATATAAATACCCAAGGAGAATCTTTATACCCGGAAGGAGAATCATTTTATTGACTCCCAAGGTCCCCCTCAATGAGAATTTTGTGGTAGGGAAAGGATAGTACAATCCTTAGTTGACATTAATGGACAAGTTCATTCTCATTTTTTTTATCAATTACATTTTTATTTCAAATTAATTTTGATATAAATTACATTTCACTTTTAATTCAAATTCCATAAAAATAAATAAATAAATTGCATTTAACATACATTTTTGATTTAAAAAAATCTATATAAATACTCAAGGACAATCGTTTTATTAGATTATATAAACTGTTATATTCAAGGTCCATCGTTCAATTAATTTATACTTAATTGAATAATAGTAAATGTTAATGAACTTTTAGAAGGTCCATTGTTCAATTATTATATATAAATATTAAAAAATTCTATATAAATACTCAAGGACAATCGTTTTATTAGATTATATAAGATGTTATATTCAAGGTCCATCGTTCAATTCATTTATACTTAATTGAATAATAGTAAATGTTAATGAACTTTTAGAAGGTCCATTGTTCAATTATTATATATAAATAATTAATTGAATAATAGTAAATGTTATGAATTTTTAATTTAAAGTTTTCTTTCAATAGAAAATAAATAAAATAAATTTAAGAAAATATATTTATATCATTTGGATAAACTAAAAACACACTAAAATTTAATATTTTAAAATTTTGTATTTATTAACAATTGATAATAAGTAGAAATTATTATTTTAGACAAGGAAATTTTACTTAAATTTTATTAATCATACTCAATTTATAATAAAGAAATCAAACAAGTGGCCAATTACTTCAAGGATATAACTTCTTCTTTTTTCCGCAGAAAAAAGCATAATTTTTTCATTATGATGATCGAAATTACATTTTGTAGATACACCTAATAGTGTATTCATGTGATATAGTATGTCTGCATACTTCAGAGCATATAGTTATATCTTCTTCATCCCATGGGATTTTTCAAAATCATTACAAAACCTGTAATACTTCAGATAATGTAGTTATGTCTTCTTTGTCCCATAGTATCTTTCATAGTTTTTGCAAACCAAAATCTTGAAACAATATATGTTTCAGTCATTTACAAAAAGTTTCTTTGATGTTCTTGAATTTGTTCATTTAAGAACTCTGTGATAATCCAATGGCCCACTTCCATGTGTGTGCCCTCTTTCGATGCCATGTTCGATTCTTCATTTCTTTCCCTGTAGACATGTTGATAGGAAAAATAATCAAAAACTTTATGTAAAGTTTTTGTGTCTTCCACAATATTGGCAAGTCTGATATTGTTGCATCTTTGAGTCCCATTTATCCAATTTATTGCATTTTTTGAGTCTCCAAAAACTGTTATCTTTTTGCATTCTTTTTTCTAGTGCAAAGGCCAAGAGTAGTTTGAGGCTCATTAATTCAACATAATTATTTGTTCCATTTCCCAACCCAGACATTAAGGTGTAGTAGTGTGTGTCTGAGAAGTATAGCAAACCTCCTCCTCCACAGGTGTATTGTTGGGATGATCCATCAAAAAAACCCCAAGGTGTTGATTTTTCAATTGTTACTTCTTTTATTGTTATGTTCTTGTTTCTTCCTTCCGAAGGAGCAAAGGAGGAGAAGATTTCCAAACTGTTTAGTGAGGTTTTTTCAGGAGCTATAGTGATGTAGGAGCATCGCCAGTAGCAAGCGAGCGTGGGACAAGCGCCATCACATTTTTGGCACATGTTGTAATTGTTTGCAATATTTTGAAAGTTTGGATGCGCAGACTTTAATGTAATAGTTAAGAAGGGAGTACTTCTAGATTGTAAACAGATCTTGAGTGATTCACTTTCATATGTAAGGTGTAGAGGCATTTATGCATAGTTAATGAAGGCAGGTATATTTAAATTTTAGATTAGACAGTTTTAGGAGCTGGAGGGAAAACGACTATAGACACCCTCATCTTGTATCATTGTAACATTATCAAGAATATCATAGAGCATAAACAAGATTTGTAGCAGAGAGCGGTGTAGAAGAGCCCATGTATAGAAGTTCTGAAATTAATATATGAAGCTTTGATTCAGACTCATGGTGTTATGATACTTTCTGTGTATACATGTTGAATGTTATGCCTATGGTTGTTTTACTCTTTCTGTTGTACATTTGATTTTATGCTATGTATGTATGATTTCATGCTAAGTGTTTGAAGTCTAAGAGAGAAAGGAAATGAGTTTCAATTGTTTCTCTTCTTGAGTAAAAGTTCCTGCAAGGAGTGCAGTGAAGCGCCCACAAGGAGTGCATTGACGGGTTCAGAGTTCACCCCTGAAAGCTCAGGAGAGATACCATTGTTCTCATTTTCTGTAGAAGTGCAAGTCAGGCACAGAAGCTGTGCAAGGTGTGCAGAGGCTGGTCGAGACCTTAGAACACATAGGCCAAGGTTGAGAAATTGAAGGATTGTTGTTGTAGAGTTGCACAAAGTCAAGAGATTCAAATATTTAAGAATACTTGAAGAAGTGTTGCAAGGAGTGCATGCAGAAGTCTTTTAGGAGACTTGAGTTGGTGAAAGAAAGCTCAGGAGAGTTAGCATCTTCAAGGTGTTTGAGTAGCATAAGAAAACTTTAGCCATCATGCAGAGGATAGGTTCCAGAAGAGAGTCGCAGGGTCAATTTAGAACCAAATATCTTTGGAGAAGAAATTTGCACAGTCGGAATTCTCCGAGAAGAATTCCCGAATTAGCGAGAGTTGTAGGATCTACAGAAACTGCAAGGTGGATAAGGGCTATTGATCTTGACTTATTGGGATGTCAGATCATTTCGATATTTTGGGGTTCAAAAATCCGAAGTGTAAGCTAAATCCTTGGCTGATCAAATCCCCGAAACGTGAAAAGGAGGTTTTCATTTGTCGAAGTAAGGAGAAGCAAGTTTAAGTTTTTGGGACTTCAGAGTTCGGTGTTTCGGAGGTCTCAAGGGAAGGAGAACGGGACTCAGCAGGGGAGAAAACCCGAAATCAGGAAGTCGCGACAAAGGATCATCAGAATTCAGAAAATCGGGGATTACGAGGACATAAGGTGGTTCGAGAGTTCCAAACTCTCGATACCCAGAAATCCGAACAAGAGGAGGCGACATGTGGAAGGGCAGGAGGCTTCCTATCGAGGTTCGTGAAAGGCAACAAGGAGAAGTACCAGTCTATAATTTTGGAAGTTTGGAGACCGGAAGGTAGAGAGGACAGAGTATTTGATCCTTAGCATATAGAACTCTCGGTATGTGAAAGTCTGAAAGGATTTCAGAAGACGTCATTTCGACATTTTGGGGTTCGGAGGTTCGAGATCCCCGAGGACATAGTGGAAGCATTTTTCGGTGGTTGAAATCCCCAAAACCACGAAGAGGAAGGGAAGACCGGAATATTTGCATTTCGGTAATTCAGAAGTTGGGTTTCGGAACTGCGAGAGTCGAGGGGAAGAGTTGCATGACACCGCAACTCCCAAAATCGCAAAATGAGAAAAGTCGAAATTGACATCAAGAAAGGCAGCTATTTGTATTTTGGGTTTCGTAGGTCGAAGATATAAGGTGCACGAACACGAAATTCGTGAATTCGCAAAATCCGGTATCCCGAAATAAAAGAGGAAATTCCTCAAGGTTTTGTTGTGGTTAGATTTCCCGAAGAGGAAATAGGAGACCCAATCGAGCTCTCAGAGGCCGAAAGGAAAATATCCTGTGCGGATCCCGACCTGTGGGTCTAGGGAGGGATATGCGCCAGTTGTGGTATCAGAGCCCTTCTCTATTTGTATATTGCAGATAAAGGGAACAAGAAGGATTTTCAGTCATGCCGCCGAGAAGAAGAGATAGGCAAACACCCAATCCACCAGAGGAAATGGAAATGCCAAGAAGGAGGGGTAGGCAATTACCTGAGCTGCCAGGGGAAAGAGAGATGCGTGAAATGTGTGCTAGGTTGGATGCCATGGACACATCACAAAGGCGCACAGTCGGTGCTGGAGATATCAGTGAGTCTGAAAGTGAAGATGAAGCTGGACATGGAGGAGTAGAAGTTGCAGCAAAAGAACGCTTATTCAGGGTTGTTGCAAGGATAGGTGCCAGGGAAAAAATGGACATTCCAGTATATGAAGGAAACCTAGATATTGAAGAGATTTTAGACTGGATTAGAGGTCTAGATAAAGACGTCGAGGAAGACAAGAAGGTCAAACATGTTGTCACAAGACTTAAAGGGCATGCAACTTTATGGTGGGATGAACTACAAGATGACAGATGTTGCAAAGGCAAGCAAAAAATCAAGAGTTGGGATAGAATGGTTGCGAAGATGAAGGAAAAATTCATACCCAAGGATTATGAAATCACTTTGTTTTGGAGGATGCAGAATTTGAGACAGAAACTGATGTCAGTGAAGGAGTACACTGAAGTGTTCTACAAGTTAAACATCAGGGTAGGTCATCGAGAAGGCGATGATGAAAAGGTTGCCAGATATATGAATGGTCTGAGATATGACATCCAAGATGAGATGAGCATGATGACCATCCGAATAGTGGAAGATGCTTATCATATGGCTCTATAGGCTGAAGAGAAGCTGAGCCGGAAGCAAAATCAAAGAGGTCTAGGCAAAAGTCATCCCAGAGGCAAGACAATTTCCAAAGACAGGAATCAAAAACCTAAAGAAGAGTGGAAGAAACCTCAAACTCAAACTGAGAGAGGTGGAATCTCACAGAGAGGACAGTATGTTGATAACAACACTTTTCCTCGTGCTAGAGGAAGAGGAAGAGGTAGAGGTGGAGTGGTAAAATGATTCACATGTGGAAATAATGGACACAAATCTTATGAATGTCTAGATAAGAAGAAAGAAGGAGGTGAAACTCACATTGTCGAAGCACAGGGACAGAATGTTGAGGCAGAAGATGCTGAAGGCGGAAGATCATTGATGATGAGGAAAGTTCTCTTAACGCCAGAGAAGGAGGTAGAAAATCCAGTCCAAAGGAACAGACTTTTTCGAACTGCTTGCAAGACCAAAGATAGGGTATGCAAGGTCATCGTAGATAGTGGTAGCATAGACAATCTCATTTCTACAGAGATGGTAGAAAATCTGGAGATGGAGACTATTGAACATCCAAGCCCATACAGAGTTTCATGGCTACAAAAAGGACATCAAGTAAATGTCACTAAACAATGTTTAGTTGAGATTAAAATAGGAGAATATAAGGATGAAATACTATGTGATGTCATTCACATGGATGTTTGTCATCTATTGCTGGGTAGACCGTGGCAATATGACAGGAATGTGATTCATGATGGGAGAAAGAACACATACACCCTGGAGAAGAATGGAATAACTCACATGTTGTTGCCAATTAAGGATAAGGAAGTGACAACAGAGGTAAGCAACATCGTACTTCTCATGAGTGGGAAGGAACTTCTTAAGGAGGTTAAGGAGAAGGAAGAAACACAATTCGTCGTGGTGAGGAAACCTTGGATTGTTTTAACCAGTACAAGGGTGGATGATTTACCAGAAGAGATCTAGCAGCTACTACAAGAATTTGTTGATATAGTAGTGGACGAACTACCTCATTCGTTTCCACCTATCAGGAGTATAAGTCATCATATTGATCTCGTACCTGGAGCTAGTTTACCAAACAAAGCAGCGTACAGATTAATGCCGCAGGAGAACGAAGAAGTCAAAAGACAAGTCCAAGACTTAATGGACAAGGGATTGGTTAGAGAAAGCTTGATTCCATGTGTTGTTCCGACAGTGCTTATCCCAAAGAAAGATGGAGGTTGGAGAATGTGTACAGAATCAAGAGCAATTAACAAGATTACCATCAGGTATATATTTCCATTGCCAAGGATGGATGATTTGATGGATTGTTTGAGTGGAGCCAAATTTTTTTCAAAGATTGATTTGAAAAGTGGTTATCATCAAATTCGTATGAGAGAAGGTGATGAGTGGAAGACAAACTTCAAGACCAATGAAGGGTTGTATGAATGGCTTGTTATGCCATTTGGCTTAACAAATGCACCGAGTACTTTCATGAGATTGATGAATGAAGTCCTAAAGGAGTTCATTGGAAAATTCGTCATTGTATACCTTGACGATATACTAATTTTCAGTAGGATAGAAATAGAGCACTTGAAGCATTTGTCTACAGTGATGAAAAGATTACAGCAAGAAAAGTTGCTGATAAGTATGAAGAAATCATCATTCATGAAGACAGAGCTCATTTATTTGGGGTTTGTTATTTCGGCAGATAAATTGAAAATGGATCCAAATAAAGTGGAGGTGATTAAAAATTGGCCATCACCAAAGAGTATCTTTGAAGTTCGAAGATTTCATGGATTGGCTAGTTTCTACAGGAAATTTATCAGAAATTTCAGTGGAATTAGAGCACCGATGATGGACACGGTGAAGAAAAGGCATAAATCTTTTCATTGGATGGAAGAAGTAGAGAAAATTTTCAATTTGTTGAAAAAGAAGATTACTGAACAACCAATTTTGGTGTTGCCAGATTTCAACAAGACATTTCAGGTCAAATGTGAGGCTAGTGGATTTTCAATTGGAGTGGTCTTGAGCCAAGATGACAGGCCAATCGCATACTTCAGTGAGAAACTAAATGAAGCGAAAGTGAAGTACTCCACGTATGATAAGGAATTTTATGCGGTCATACAGGCACTGAAAAAGTGGAGGCACTATTTAGTTCCTAAGGAGTTTGTCCTATACAGTGACAATCATGCATTGCAATTTGTAACTCAATAGGAAAAGCTGAACCAAAGACATGTTAAATGGGTTGAATATATGCAGAATTTTACTTTTGTAATTAAACATATTTCTGGAACTGCTAACAAAGTTGTTGATGCTTTGAGCAGGAAGAGTTTTCTTATGCAGGAGTTCAGAGTCAAAACTTTGGGTTTTGATAATATCAAGGACATGTACAAGGATGATCCAAATTTCAAAGAGGCATATGAGGCATCTGAGAATCCAATTCTCAGGGACAGAAGTCAATGGACTAAATATATGATCCAGGATGGATTACTATTCAAAGGTAATTAGTTATGTATTCCAAAATGCTCCATGAGGGAGAATCTGTTGAAAGAAAATCATAGTGGAGGATTGGTCGGACATTTCGGTCATGATAAAACGTTCTCGAAATTAAATGGATCCTATTTTTGGCCGGGGATGAGGACCAATGTCAAAATATTTGTGGACAAATGCAGAATTTGTTAGCACTCAAAGAGAAAAAGACAGAATACAGGGTTGTATCAGCCGTTACCCATACCTGAGAGGCTGTGGGATGCAGTAAGCATGGATTTTGTGTTAGGTCTGCCAAGAATGCAAAGAGGGTTTGATTCAATCTTTGTAGTGGTAGACAGACTTTCTAAAATGGCACACTTTATACCATGTTAGAAGACCAGTGATGCGACTCAAATCGCGAACCTGTTTTTCAAAGAAGTCGTCAGACTTCACGGCTTACCAAGAAGCATAGTTTCAGATCGAGACACTAAGTTTGTGGGACATTTCTAGAGGACTTTATGTAAGAAGCTGGGAACAAAATTGTCATTTAGCTCGGCATATCATCCTCAGACGGATGGGAAAATAGAAGTTGTAAACAGAACCTTGGGATATTTACTAAGGAACCTAGTGACTAAACACCACAGTCAATGGAATTACATTCTGCCACAAGCGGAATTTGCTTATAATGATTCGATCAATAGAAGCACAGGGCATAGTCCATTTCAGATTGTTTATGGAATGCAACCCAGGGGAGTTTCTGAACTAAAGGATTCAGAACAAGATGAAACTAGAAGTGCTAGTGCAGAGAATTTTGCAGAGGCAATGAAGGAACTTCACAGTCAAGTGAAGGAGCGATTGCAGAGCTCGAGCCAAGAGTACAAGCGCAGAGCAGATCAACACATGAGAGAAATTCAATTTGAAGTTGGTGATCTGATTCTTGCACACCTAAGAAAGGAAAGGTTCCCAAGGGGAACATATAACAAAATCAAAATGAAAAAGATTGGACCATGTAATATCATAAGGAAATTTGGGGCAAATGCATATGAGATCGAATTACCCGATTGGATTGGTATTTCACCGATATTCAACATCTCATATTTTTACCCTTACAAAGTTGAAGAATCAGGAGCAGACAGTGAACAGACAGAGGTTCAGTGGGCTAAACAAATGCCAGTAGCTGAAAAAAAAATGGAAAGTGTACTTAACAAGAGAGTCAACAAGAGGACCAGGAGAAAAGAGTATTTTGAATACTTGGTCAAATGGAAGGGACATCCAGTTGAAGATGTCAGTTGGGAGAATGAAGCAGAAATTCAGAAGCATAGAAAAACCGTGCAAGATCTCATGAACAGGAGTTCATGAAAAAATTTTAAGCGAGGGAGTATGATGCAGGAGCATCGCCAGCAGCAAGCGAGCGTGGGACAAGCGCCATCACATTTTTGGCACATGTTGAAATTGTTTGCAATATTTTGAAAGTTTGGATGCGCAGACTTTAATGTAATAGTTAAGAAGGGAATACTTCCAGATTGTAAATAGATCTTGAGCGATTTGCTCTCATCTGTAAGGTGTAGAGGCATTTATGCATAGTTAATGAAAGTAGGTAGATTTAAATTCTAGATTAGACAGTTTTAGGAGCTGGAGGGAAAACGACTATAGACACCCTCATCTTGTATCATTGTAACATTATCAAGAATATCATAGAGCATAGAGAAGAGCTGTAGCAGAGAGCGGTGTAGAAGAACCCATGTATAGAAGTTCTGAAATTAATATATGAAGCTTTGATTCAAACTCATGGTGTTATGATACTTTCTGTGTATACATGTTGAATGTTATGCCTATGGTTGTTTTACTCTTTCTGTTGTACATTTTATTTTATGCTATGTATGTATGATTTCATGCTAAGTGTTTGGAGTATGAGAGAGCAAGGAAATGAGTTTCAATTGTTTCTCTTCTTGAGTAAAATTTTCTGCAAGGAGTGCAGTGAAGCGTCCGCAAGGAGTGCGTTGACGGGTTCAGAGTTCACCCCTGAAAGCTCAGGAGAGATACCGTTGTTCACATTTTCTGTAGAAGTGCAAGTCAGGAACATAATTCATGCAAGGTGTGCGCAGGTTGGTCGAGACCTAAGAACACATAGGCCAAGGTTGAGAGATTGAAGGACTGCTATTGCAGAGTTGCACAAAGTCAAGAGATTCAAATATTTAGGAATATATGAAGAAGTGATGCAAGGAGTGCATGCATAAGTCTTTTAGGAGACTTGAGTTGGTGAAAGAAAGCTCAGGAGAGTTAGCGTCTTCAAGGTGTTTAAGGAGAAGAAGGGAACTTTAGCCATTGTGCAGAGGATAGGTTCCAGAAGAGAGTCGCAGGGTCAATTTAAAACCATAGATCTTTGGAGAAGAAATTTGGACGGTCAGAATTCTCCGAGAAGAATTCTCGAATTAGCAAGAGTCGTAGGATATACATGAGATACAAGGCAAATAAGGGTCGTTGATCTTGACTTATTGGGACGTCAGATCATTTCGGCATTTTGGGGTTCGAAAATCCGCAAGTGTAAGCTAAATCCTTGGCTGATCAAATCCTCGAAACGTGAAAAGGAGGTTTTTGTGTGTCGAAGTAAGGAGAAGCAAGTTTAAGTTTTCAGGAATTCGGAGTTCAGTGTTTCGGAGGTCTCGAGGGAAGGAGAAAAGGACTCAGCAGGGGAGAAAACCTGAAATCAGGAAGTCACGACAAAGGATCATCGTAATTCAAAAAATCAGGGATTACGAGGACATAAGGTGGTTCGAGAGTTCCAAACTCTCGATACCCAGAAATCTGAACAAGAGGAGGCAACATGTGGAAGGGCAGGAGGCTTCCTGTCGAGGTTTGTGAAAGGTAGCAAGGAGAAGTACCAGTCCGTCATTTTGAAAGTTCGGAGACCGGAAGGTGGAGAGGACAGAGTATTCGATCCTTATCATATCGAACTCCCGGTACGCGAAAGTTCAAAAAGATTTCAGAAGACGTCATTTCGGCATTTCGGGGTTCGGAGGTTCGAGAGCCCCGAGGAGATAGTGGAAGTGTTTTTTGGTGGTTGAAATCCGCAAAACCATGAAGAGGAAGGGAAGACCAGAATATTTGCATTTCGGTAATTCGAAAGTCGGGTTTCGGAACTCCGGGAGTCGAGGGGAAGAGTTGCATGACACAGCAACTCCCGAAATCGTGAAAGGAGAAAAGCCAAAATTGACAATAGGAAAGACAGGTATTTATATTTTGGGTTTCGGAGGTCGAAGAGATAAGGCGCATGACCACGAAATTCGCGAATTCGCGAAATCCTGTATCTCGAAATAAAAGAGGAAATTCCTCAAGGTTTTGTTGTGGGTTGATTTCCCGAAGAGGAAATAGAAGAGCCAATCGAGCTCTCAGGGGCCGAAAGGAAAAGATCCTCTGCGGATCCCCACCTGCGGGTCTGGGGAGGGATCTGCGCCATATAGAAACCTCATTGAAGATGGATTCATTCATTGCTAGCCATACTCCCCAGGTGATCAGAAAATGAGTTATTATGTATCTTTTGTACGAAGTGTTTTCCCACCAGTTCTTCCAGGCTTGTTCTAAGGTGTGGCCTTCCCACTGAAATTTTTTTTCCAGGGAAACTAAAACTTTTTTCCAAACCAATTTTAATTATGAGCAATCTAGAAAAATTTGTTGTGCAGTTTCACCCTCAGTTTTGCACAGTGAGCATCTACATGGTCCAACGAAATTTCTTTTTGGATTATGTCCCAGGTTGGGGCTTTGTTAGATAGAATGCTCCACCAGAAAAATTTTGACTTAGCAGGGTTGTTTATCTTTCAGATCTTTTTCCACCACCAGGATAGTTCTTCTTGAAAAAGTTCTTGTATTAAGTGTAAATATCCTTCCTTTCGGGTGTAGATGCCTGAATAATTTATGTCCCACACCAATTCATCTTCTTGTTCTCTTAGCCTGATCTATGAAGTTTTTAGGGATGTTAGGTAACTCTTCAATTACATTGAATCCTCAATGTTTAAGTCAAGATCGGTAGCAGAATTCCACCCTTAAGCCCATAGAGTAGTGGAAGACTGGTCAGCAAGAGAGTTTAAGGAAACAATTCCTTTTTGTTTTAAAGTAAAAATTAGATGTTCTGAAAGTAAGTGTTTTCCTTCGCTTCGCGTCCAGGGATCTGCCGCTAAGATTACCCTAAGTTTGTTTCCTACCTTCCAAGAAAGACCATCCCCTATAACAGGGAACGATTTTATAACTTCCTTCCAAATCATCGAAGCTCCTTTGAGATTTTTTTGAGATCGTCTGATCCAAGACTCTATTGAGTCTGGTTCAATGTACTTCCTTGTGACAACCTTTTTCCAGAGGTTTTTTGTAGAGAGTAGGCTCCATCCCCCTTTAGCAGCCAAGACTTTGGAGAAGACATGTATATTTTTTAAGCCCCAACCTCCTAGTTCCTTTGGGACTGCAATCCTTTTCCATCTTACCCAAGGGGTCACATGTCTATCTTTATTCCCACTCCACAGAAATCTAAAAAAGATTTTTCTAGCTACCTCCAAAGTTACTTTTTGGATCCAAGACAGAGACATCCAAAACACTGGGATGGTTTCCAATACTGATTTTACTAGGACCAATCTGCCAGCCCTAGAAATCCATTTATGACTCAAAGAACTTAACCTTTTCTCCAATTTTTTGAGAAGCCAAGTCAAATCCTCCTTCCTGTAATCATTTGGTTTCAAATTGAAACACAAGTACTTCAAACCTTCATCAATAGTTTTCTCTTCAAAAGGGAAAAAATGTCGAAACTGTCTCTTTTCCATTTCTGAGAGGTCGGAGGAGGTAAGGGTAGACTTTCCTTCATTTATAATCATTCATGTGGCTTTGGAGAAAAGATTCACAGTGTTATTTAGAGTCTCTGTCTCCCCTCTTGTTCCTGTGGTGAAGATGAGGATGTCATCTACAAAGAGAAGGTGTGTAATTTGTAGATTACTTGAGATATTGATACCTGGAAAGGAACCAAATCGTTTTTCTACTACAAGAGCCCTGCTTAGCCCTTCGACAATGAGAAGGAAAAGTAGTGGAGAAAGTGGACATCCTTGTCTTAAGCCCCTTTCAGGTCAAAAAAAAGTATGTAGCAGAACCATTTATGAGCCCTCTAAATGACACAGTTGTAATGCAACACATAATCCATCTGATAAAAGGAATTGTGAAGCCTAAATGCGTTAAAAGCAGTCAGATGTAGAGACAACTTACCCTGTCATAGGCTTTGGATAGATCAATTTTTAGCACCACACTCTTTAGCTTCATGGTCTTTATGTTGTGTAAGGCCTCCTATGCCACTCCTATTACTTCATGAATCTGTCTTCCTTCCAGAAACCCAAACTATTCAAGTGAAAATTTATCAGAAAGTGTTCTCTTAAGTCTTCTTGCTAAGACTTTGGAAATGATCTTGTAGATACAGTTGCACAGATAAATCAGCCTGAATTCATCCAAGGTGTCTGAATTATCCTTTTTGGGAATAAGGGAAATGAAATTAGAGTTTAAACTCAGTGGAATTTGTCTGGAAATCCTTGTCTCTTCAACTAATATTAGTATGTCTTGTCCAATAAAATCAAAGAAACCCAGAAAGAACTCAATTGTCCATCCGTCTGGCCCTGGGATTTGGTCCTTTTGAAAACTGTTCATTACATCTTTAATCTCTTCTAAGGTTACCTTTTCCATAATCAGTATGTTGTCTTCCTCATTTGTAAATCTATCGAAGTATTGTTCCATTCAGATCACTTCTTCGAAAGTGGCCTTGTTTTCTGCTTTGTAAACTTCCTGGAAAAAAAAATTTCCAATTCTTGACATTCCTTCAAAATTATGCTCCTTTATTCCATCATGGTCTTTTAGCTGCCAAATTGAGTTTGAGCATTTCCTGCCCTTTGCATAAGATTGGAAAAACTTTGTGTTCTCATCTCCACTCTTCAGCCATGTGGCTCTGCTTTTTAATCTCCAGGTTTCTTCTTTTTCCTTTAAGAGTCTGTTTTTCCTTTCTTCCAGTTTAAGCAGATTTATTTTTGGCATTTGTCGAGTCATAACCCCCACCTTCTTCTTCCGAGATAAGTTTTAACTGTGATTCCATCTCCTTTAGTTCCAAGTCCTCCTTTAGAGTTTTTATATTAGCCCATCTCTTTGTTTTCTCTTTGATTATGTGAATATTTTTGAAAAAGTGTAAACTTGTCGCCACGTTTCTCTCTGGGTTATATACTCGCCAATTCTCCTTAACCAACTTTAAAAAAGTGTCATCATTGAGACATGTTATGTTGAATTTGAAAGGATTGGGAGGCTTATTCATCCTAGTTCTTAATTCAAGAAAAATCGGATAATGATCTGAGATTCCCCCGTGACCTATCCATTGTTTCAATTGAAAGGATTTTTCAAGAAGTATATCCTTCATCAAAAACTAGTCCAATCTTTTGGCTATGCTATCTTCTCCCACTTTGTTATTTCTCCAAGTAGGTTTGAATTTGACCAGCTCAATATCCAAAAAGTTATGTTCCGCCAATTTTTGTGTGAAGTATCTAGTTAAGGGATCCATTCTCGCATGAGTTCCCCATACTTCTTTAAAACCCAAGGAGAAATTTAAGTCTCCTCCCAAGATTAAGTGTTTTTTCTTTTAGCAAAGACTTGGAGAAGAATTTGTCCCAGTAGGGGCCTCTGTCAAGGATATAACTTTCACTCAATAATATTTGGTTTTATCTGAAGCAGCATGAAGATCACAAGAGATCTCCTCCGTGGCTAGGGTTTACCCTCACCACCACCTACACCATATTTATTTAGTTTCCATTTGCATATAAAGTTTTATTTTGCTGCATGGGGTTAGCATATCCTAGCCACTCTCTACACCAGAATTTTGATGTTGTTGTGTGTGGTTCATGTGAATGATTTTTTCCTCACTTATGAACTTGCATGCCTCTTTGAATGTATATAAAAACATGGGTGTTGAAATCAATGAAGATATGGAGGCATTTCACTCTCTAGTTCAATATTTCAGAAACAGAAACTCGTCTCAATCTAGTCAATTTGTCAAATGATATGAAGATATTTTGCATCTAGAGTTCTCATCTCCAAAACCTCGAATATCAACGCTCTTTTGTTTTAACGTGCTCTAGTGGGAGAGTTTACTGGTATATGGCCATGTCCAAAGGTTGTAGAATCTGGGATGGAAAAGCATTGGTTCCCTAAGATCAAAGGTACAGTTAGATCTTTTGTTGTAGGTCGAGGTTATTTCATTTTTATTTTTACCAACAAATCGAAGATGGATATAATATTCCACTCTAGCCCATATTTTATGGGATCTATGGGAATGTTTTTCTCCCCGTAGTATTTAGACTTCAATCTAGACAACAAAATATCTATAGCCCCGATGTGGGAAATACTTCCTTATGTTCCCCTTCATTTTTGGGGAAGAGAACTATCTTAGATCCACCGAGAATAAATTGGGCAGATACATTTATCGAGTAGAATCAAAAGGAAACATGTATTTATGTGCAAGAATATGTGTGGAGTTAGATTTGGATGCAGTGCAAATAAAAATTGATGAGTAGAGTTTCTGACAGCCTATCAACTACGAGTAATTTTCGTTTAAGTGCCACATTTATCATGATCATGGGAAATTTGTTGAACATTTCTCAAAATCGTAGCATTCTCAGTCGCCCCCGATAAAATAACATGAGTTTAAAAAGGTCACAAAAAAACATATAAATCCACAGTGTAAGCGGTTGCACCAGCCAAGAAAACCACGGGGTAATTAGCAAAAATAATAAGTCCAGAGCCCTTGAAAATTTAGGTTACATAGAAAATCTGGAGGAACAAGGGAAGGACCCAGGAATTCAACCTTCCAAAGATTCAGAACACACTCTCAAGGAGCCAATAGTCAACTCAAAAGAAGATAAGAAGGAATTTGATTCAATAGAAGAAGAAGGAGATTATGCTCGAGAGATTGAGGGAAAAAATGGAGAAGATAGAGAGGAGACTAAGGAAGAATATGGAGAAGATAGTGAGGATACTAAGGAGGAAGAACTAGAAGTTATAGAATTAAAAATGGAAGAAAAATTTTCAAGTCATGGAAATTTGGTTCCAAAAGTGCAGTCTCGTTTTGACCCTTATAAAACTTTTTCCTTTGTTGATTCTTTGGAAAACTCTGCAACAAACCCCTCCCCTCCTCTTACAAGTGGAAGTAGGTCTAAAAAGGACTAGATAGATCATGGAATAGGAAATAAGAATAACTCAGAAAGTGAGGAATTTGCGCCTTATGGTCCCCATTGGAAAATAAGAGGGGACGGAGAAAAATTCAGATAAAAAAAAATTGTTTCAATATAATCCTTTGTAATTGGTTTGTCAGAATATACTCATGGATTTGGCATCAAAAATATTTTATTTTATTTTTTAACAAAACCTACTTATTGTTTGGATCAATGTTGGTGTTTTTTTAGAGTTTTATAAGTTTTTCGTATTGATATTATAGATACGTATAATTTTTGTCATAAAACAATTTCAAGATGCATATATTTTTAAGTGTATTTGACTTGGTAATTGGAATATTTATAGAAGATATCTTTTTAAGTGTATTTGACTTGGTAATTGGAATGGAATATTTTAAAGAAGATATAAAACTTTGTTTAAATTGTTAAATTACCGATATGGATTATGTTAAATTATTATATTTATCTTTCATCTCTCTACCCTACCCACTCGATTATTGAACCTTCGTGATATATCACAAAATTAATTGGATTTTTAAGGGGAAATATCAATATTGGAGAAAGATGTATCGTCATTTATATGAGTTGTAGAGAGGAAATCAAAAGGGGAATACATCAGTGTAGGAATTTATTGAATTGACGTGAGTGGAGAATATGGGAAAGGATATCAGAGGGAATTTATTCAACAAAGAGAAATTTTCATTATTCTCACACATTAATGTCACTCTCTATCATATCCAATGAGTTGTTAGTATTTGCTTTCGTTTACTTGACTATCAACATCTCCCCTTTTTCCAATTTAGTAGAGTAATGAGCCAAGTGAGTACTCTGTTATCATATGATGTGTGTTGATCTTAAATTTAATTTAGAATTTAGATATTTGTTAAAATGGAAAATTATCACGTTGAAGTTGGATAATTTGGATGGAATTCATAGTGTGAATACAAACATACATATGTGTGAATATGACCATGACAATGATGATGACGACCTGAGAATTATTTTCATCCATTCATGAGTTTTTGTTGCTAGGATTGTTTTCTCGTAAATTTGCTAAAATGGAAAATTATCACATTGAGGTTGGATAATTTGGATGGCATTCATAGTGTGAATACAAACATGTGTGTGTGTGTGTGTGTGTGTGTGTGTGTGTGTGTGTGTGTGTGATGACGATGACAATGATGAAGACGATGACCTAGGAATCATTTTCATCCATTCATGAATTTTTGTTGCTAGGATTGTTTTCTCATAAAAGTGATACAAACATGTGACTTGGAAAAATCATTTCCTTCTTGACATATTTCCTTTTTCCCATGAGGTAAAAACTTCCCATATTTCTAGTGGCATCTCATTCATGTTTTTCTTGGTTTTGATTTGGTTATTAAGATTAGTTATGAAGGGAATTATATTTGGTGAAAGGGTCTCAAGTGCCACCAATAAAGACTCAATAAAGAGTAGGGTGATAAGAATTTACTTAAAGGCTCTTCTATAAATAGTTTATTGTATAAGGTGAATGAATTGTATAGAGAGAAAAGGCTCTTCTATAAATAGTTTATTGTATAAGGTGAATGAATTTTATAGAGATCATGCATGTGTTAGATTTTGAGCACACCTCTAATCTGGTCTAGGTTCTCAAAAGTACACATAGAAATCACACAATGTGAACTGTGAACATAAACATACTAAGAAGTATAACATCTTAGACCAATATCTATTTGGTGAAAGGATCTCATGTGCCACCAATAAAGACTCAATAAAGACTAGGGTGATAAGGATTTACTCAAAGGCTCTTCTATAAATAGTTTATTGTATAAGGTGAATGAATTGTATAGAGAGCATGCATGTATTAGATTTTGAGCACACCTAAAATTTGGTCTAGGTTCTCAAAAGTACACATAAATCACACAATGTGAACTATGAACATAAACACACTGATATGTCTAACATATTAGCACAATATAAAATAATATCAACAGTTGAATCATACATAGTACACAGGAATTGATTCCCAAATCACTTTTTATTCTTTCAATACAATCTCAAAACAATGGGCTCTCGTACTAGGGAAAATGGCCCTTTCTTACCAAATAAAAATATCAAAACACTTACAAAAAAAAACCACTACAAAAACCCTCCTTGGTTTCTCTACCTAATCTCTACTGCACTACACAAACCCTCCTTGGTTTATGTTCCCAAAATATTCTTGCATTTCAAAAACACTCCTTGGTTTATGTGCCCAAAAAATTGTTATGTCAAGGTTGATTATAACATCCCCAAAATCTTCAATTTTCCTACCTGTGACTATTGTTCTCCTATAATCCAAGACTCCAAGGCACCTATGGATACCCTTCTCTAGCAGGTTGATCCTCCAAGCCACATGTGGCTACCCTTCTCCAGTTGACCAAGCCTCCAGAATAGTCCCAAAATCTCTATGTTTTCTTTCTCTAGTAGGTCGAACCTCCATAATAGTCCCAAAACTTCGATGTTTCCTTTTTCCACTAGGTCAAGCCTCCAAAATAGTTCCAAAACTTTGTTTCTACCATTAACACATGTCCAAAGCACTTCTATCTTCTCTCCTTTATCTTCCAACCACCTCAAGACTAAGAGAAGTTGTCCAAACTCCCTCTAAAAAACAAACAGACCCAAATACTTCTCTAAACACTTTTGATCAGCAAAATGAAGGCCTTCTTGACCCTCTCCTCTCCAATAAATCACTAGATTGATGCCTACTCGGCCTTCTCCATTGTTGGCTGAGGTTTTCACAACCTAACTCAAAGAATGAATCTCCCTTTCACCTTGCCTTTCACTTTTATAAATGATCTTCTTTTATACAAATATAATGTTGAGTTAGAAGCCTGTAAATCTACTTGGGCGCCTCTCCACAAACTCAATGTTAATTTGGGTTTGATTAATCAACAACAAACCCACAAGGCCCATCAAAAATCCTATTGGTATCCCATTTTTCCATATTTTAAATACCTATTTCTCATTATTTCCCACTATTACACCCAAACTAAACTCCATTATCCTACAAATCCATGTTGTGGAGCCCAAAACCTTGCAACAAGTATTGAGGAGGTAATATTTGCTTATTATAATTAATTTCCTAAGTTTTTAATAGGTTTAATGAGTTATTGGGAATTTTGGAAACCTAATCTACTTAGAGTTGTGATATTCCTCACTTGACAAAATGTGAAAGGTCAAGTGATTGTAATGGTTTTTGAGGAGTCCAAGAGACCTCGGAAAATGAATCCAAAGGTCATCGAAAATGATGTATTTATATGTGTATCATATCTATGAATAAATACATTACACACTTATCTAAATTGTGTGTCTAACAATGGTATCAGAGCCCTATATTTATAAGGTCTTGTGGTAGTTTTCCATAGCTGAGTCATTTCTCCTCACTCCCACGAACATTTTTCATTCAAGTATGTAGAAATGTTTCTATGTTTGTCTTCCTGCCAATATGCATTTTATTTTATCTAAAGGTCTGTTTATTCCTCCTCCCACATGTAGAAATTCCTTTGTTTATTCCCTAGTAATTTTTCCTTTCAATCACATAAGAATCCATCTACAGAAATGCCTCTTCATGCTAGCATTTCTGCCATCTCTGTTGTCCTTCCTGTCTCTCTAGCTCATCAGGTTTCCCTCAGGATTTCCATACATAAAACCCTAGATCTCCAACTCAAATTTTATGTGAAGGAACTCATGTAACTAGTTATATCCCTCAATACAACTCTGCGCTAGCCTTACTTCTCTTCATTATTGTTAATCCCTTCCTCACATCCTTCAATGTCCTCTCTGATCATTCATTTTCGAGGATTGAACGAACATCATACTTGTTCCTCAAATCAGAAGAAAGAAGAGAACTCATCAAAATACACATCTCTCACCATTATACCATAATTCATGTCACCATACTTTACCTCTCACTATACGTTTCTATGACTTCTCGATCGCATAGGGTCTATGCCATTTCAAAGACAATACTTTAATGTGAAACATGAACTCAATACCAAGAGTCGAGGTCCTAAATATAAGAAGTGGATGACTCATTTTATAATCTTTAAATGAGAGATGAATTAAGAAATGAATACAAGAAAAATATGTACCACAATCGACTCAAGAAACAATAGAGGGAGAATGGTGCTCAAGGGTTCATATGCAAGGGCATAGAGTCGCTTGAAGATCGATCTATTTGACAAAAATAAGAACAATTGGTTCTCTCTTGCATCTAGTGAAAAGACACAAGCATGTCAAGTAGGAGGAGGTGGAAAACAGTGGTAACCACCCTTATTATTGTTATTCACGTAGGTAGAGAGTGAAGGAATGGAGTGGAGATAATCCTTTACAACCAAGGATAATTCAACCAAAAAAAATAATCATGTTTTGATCTTAGTCAGTTCCATGCCTCTAAGGGTTTTAGAGAAGTACTGGAGCTATATACAATTTTGATGCAAGAGCATCGTTGGAAAGCGCACAGAAGAAGGACCACTCACCATGTGGGAGTTCTTCCAGAACTTCAACGTTGGTAGTTGCAACCAATTTTGAAATCTGCCTTAACTCATCACTGGAATTTACCTTTTGAGGCTCGCTTGAACCAGTGTCGAAATTTACCCTTTGAGGCACGTTTTGAAAATTGCAAGCGGAGCAGGAGTTTCCATTACGGATCTGGATTGAGACTGGTCTAAGATAGCCAGTAGATTAAGTTTTTAGAGTAGATAAGTAGGAAGAAAAAAACCCTAAAAATCCTCGGAGTTAAATAGATTTTTGGTACGCCCAGATAGGGTTAGCTGCAATACAGAGGGAGACTAGTTGTAGGAGAACTGCGAGCTAGCAGGAGATCCCAGTTTTCAATGATTGTAAATTGAATGTATTTTGTAGCCATTTTGGAACTTGTGAATATAACAAAAGGAAAATTGATCAATACATGGTGTGTGAACAGTGATTGCAATTGCCTGTCATTTTGTTTTTATGTGCAAGTGAATGAATCAAGATAGGAGAGAATGGAACTGTGAATGATATTTTTTTTCAGTTTCAATTGTTTCTCTTCATTTGAAGCTCTGCAAGGTGTGCATCGAGCCTGAGGGGAACGCAAGGAGATCGAGAGGAGTTTCTCTTTGAGAAACCCCTTGGATCTAATTTATTGAGACCCCTTAGACGCAAGGAGTAAGTGGGAAATCAAAGTCTACACCAAACGAAGCTTAGGAGGATTAACACTTCAGAAAGTGTTATCGAGATCTAGGAACCCGTTTCCTAGGAGAAGTGAAGGTCGAAATATTCGGGGACCTAGAAAATTTTCTAAGTCTGAGAGACTAAAATCTCAGGAGGAGGAGCATTATTGGCCATCATATCACAGTGGAGAATTAGCGGTCATCTGATTCGAGACATGTGCGCAAGAGTTAACGTTGTGTACATCTAGGAGGGAAAACCCACGAATACTTGAACAAATGGTGGTGATCCTTGAGAAGGAAACACCGACATCCTGCAAGTCGTTGGATCAAGTGAAACTGCGAGATGGTTAATGGCGAGGGCCTTTCAATGCCCAAAACTCAAGAGGGATAGTAGTCGTCGATTCCCAATAGATCTGGACCGCTGGTCCATTTCTTGATATCGGTTATCGCGAGTTGGGAGGATAGAGGTCCTTGACTCCCAAGACCCTGAATCACAAAATAGTGAGTCACCAAGACAAGATCAAGGTCGTCGTATCTTCATAGGATTAGGGTCGTTGATCTATAGCAAGGGAGTGTTTTGGCATTTCGATGACCGGGAGGAGGAACGAATGGACTTCATGAAGGGAGAAGTCGTGAAACACGAAACGTGAAATGCCAAAGTGATCGCAATCATCGGCCAAGGGGAGATATGGGTCGTAGATCCCACGTCATCATGATTTCATGGTTCGTGGCTTGGAGGAGTCAGACACGCCTTCGTGGTAAATCTTGTAGTCATAGGCGTGTGGTCATGTGAGCTGGGGAAAGGGAGGGGCTAACTTTTGTTACCCTCATCGGGGTTTCAGGACTTGGAGGAGCCAAGGATTCGTTGTATTGGAAACCCTAGAGTCGCGAAATGCGGCGTTCCTTTTAGGCTAAGCCCATGGTCATGCATGGGGTCATGTGGAGTGGAGGCTTGCGCCTAGTGTTGGGTTGCGTGTGAAAAACACAGTCAAGGTTCAATGGACTTGGAGATTGAGGTTCCAGTTCGAAACTAGGAGAGTTGTTCCAGCTCCAAAATCATATATCCTGACCGGGAGGTCATGCAACCCTTAGGAGGGATAGGGGGTCCACATCAAGTTTCCATATATTTTTTCAAAGCACTTGGTTTTGTTGTATCTTTTGTGTTGTCGTGTAAAAAGAAAACCCCTCAATTTCTGTAGTTTTTAGTTGCATCTTCAAAAGCATTGCTTGGTCCATCTTGATTCAAAGCAAATAAAGAGATGGTAACCCAAATTGTACTATTTTCATCTCCAATAAACTCTCTTCCATGTTGACAGGTCTGGAAGCCTAGTCAAATATTGAATAAACTTGTGAGAAACACATCGCCTGCCACCGAGTACTTCAAATAGACGGTTGTATTAGTTGGTGCTTGTACTCGAATTTGACTTTGTCGTCTTCATAACCATTCACAAATCCTATTAGTACCACCTTTTCTCGATATTACTATTTCTTATTCATACCTACCTTTCTATTTTTTCTTTGGTTATTCAATCTCAATTGGCAAGATTCATGGATATGCATCTTTTTGGTACTGGTAACGAGTGTGGTTTAGCTTAGCTAAGTGGTACACTACCACAAAATGTAGTGGGTTGTTTTATTTTATTAGTGGATTTATTTGGCATAACATTGGTTAAATTTGGATAAAAGAAGAAGAAGAAGAAGAAGAAATCACTCACTTTCATGTGAACTAAGAGATGTCATATAGAACTTAAGGTTGCAGCTTGATGAATGTTTTATGGAATAGAAAGAAAGATTTTTGGTCGACTAGAGGAGGGAATACAACATCATTAAGATGTTATTTATTTCTTGTCTCATTCATAGACAACAGAGATTAGACCCATGCAAATATTACAAATATGGTTGACTGAAGGTTTTCCTTTACTGCACAGCAACATGTCCTCAAAGACTGTGAGACAAGCTGCAACATTAGCAATGAAAACACACAGAAAATCAACTTCATTGTAAGTTTACTTGTGTTTTATATGTAAACAAGTGCATTTTCTGTAGAATCTGACACCCTCCATTTGTTGCTCGTGGTTTTTAGTCTTCTTGTGAAAGGGTGGAGTTGCAAGAAACCCTTGAGGTCTATTTTTGTCTTTAAAATTGCTCGAGTTGAGGAACTGTTAGAATTACTGGATACTCTAATCCTCTCTTCTTTTGGAAATACAATCATCATTGAAAAAACCACTTTGTAGTATGTTGTGACCTACTTGAAAGTTATGCAAGCCAAAGAAGCGCTACTACAAACTCAAACTCATCTTCTTCACGACCTACTTGAGAAAAATAATCTTTGACAATATTGTAAACTAGTCCCTGTTCAAAACACTATTTTCTAATATGAAGAAGATGATGTCAATTCATATCAACAACTAGCGCAACATCTACTTAGTGAGTCAGATCCATATTCAAGTAGAGATAAATATCAACTTCCTCTTTCCAAGGTGATCATCGGACCTTGGGAAGAAATCAGACAGAACAATCATAGAATAGGTATTGGATATGAAAAGGATGTCACCTTTCATAATTTGTATTACACCAAAATGGTCCAGTTCTAGAGTGCAGGACTGCTACAATATTTGTTTTGCGAAAATCATCAAAAACCCTAATTTTTTTAGATTTTTTATATATTTTATAAAGAAGTCACAAATATAAAAAAAACATAGACCTTTTTAGAAGAAATTTTAACAAAATTTGTAGGATTTGAAGAAGAAAAAAAATGGTATACATTTTAATAAAAAATATAATTTTATTGTTTTTTAATCATTTTTGTATATTTTTTTCCCATCGTGGTTAGTGGGCGCAATGCCCCTCCATGTGGGACCACGTTTTGGCCTATAAGGAGATTGAGGCAGTGCCCGTGCGACCAGGCCTTGGCCGCGAGGATGAGACCAAGACTTGGTTGTGGGGGGGTTGGGACGATGCCTGACATAGCCCCTGCGACCAAGGCCTGGTCGTGTTGTCGACCATGACTTAGCCATGGGGGGATTGGGGTGATGCCCAACATCACCCCAACCCCCCATAGGCCAATTCTTGGCCCCCACAGGACTAGGACTTGGCTCCCACGGGACAAGGACTTGGCCTATGGGGGGCTAAGGTGATGCCCATCATCTCCTCTAGTGCCCCCAATGGCCAAGACTTGGTCCTAGCATTGCCTCACTGCCCTACAAGTCAAGTAATTTAAAAAAAAAAAACGTTTATATCTTATAGTCTATGTTTTCTTTTTAATAGTCAATTATTTTATTTATTTATTATAATATAAACATTTTACATCATTATTATAAAAACATATATGTGAATGTATTTGGACCACGACCTCCAATAATGACATCTAAATTTTCAACTGGAACCTACATGAATGCTAGGCAACAAATTGATAGAACATGTGTTCAAGGTCCAACACCTGAGCTCTCAAGGGCATTGAAGAATGTTAGAGAGTGGAAATATGTGGAAGGTGAAAACAACATTGAACATTTGTGGTTTGTTAAATAGAAACAAGGAAAAAATGGAGAACATTTGTATTTCTATTGTGTCAAGTAGGAACATGTGAAAGGAAATTATCAGACACTTGGTTTGTTATGAGATATATGTTTGGTTCCAGACATAGATATTGTTTATGCACTCATGAAAGAAACCAAGATTTATATCAAGATTATATATTGTTTTAAATTAATAAAATAATAGGGACGAATGTTTTACATAATTTTTTGCATCTATCATTGAAGACATTGAGAAAGGAAATGTAACTTTGTTTATTTATATTTTTGTATCATGTATTATATTTAGTATCATCTTAATTTTTTAATTTTATTTTTAGAGGATTTTGTTATGAAATTATCTCATATGTTAGTGGTGATTGTCATGAATTCACTTCATATCGATAAGGAAGAAGAAGTAAGGAAAAAGAAACAAAGAGTAATAGAGGTTGAAGCTGCAAGAGTAAACAGACAAGAACATGAAAAAAAGAAAGAAAAGTCCTCATTCTAAAAATCCTAAAATGGTTACATTTGAAGATGAGAAAACTTCAAATGAAGATTTTGTTGAGATTGGTCTCAATCATGTTATCACTTCCTCTCGCAAGAAGAATCAACAAGAGAAATGAAAAAGCACGATGTCCGAGGATTATTCCAATCCTATTGATTATGAAAAAATAGTAGATTTAAATGAAACTCATTTAAATCGGAACAAAAGGAAATCAAATATTGTTGATGATGAATAAGTCATCGTTAGCTCTAAACACAATAATGAAATTCCTAAAGGTAGGAGAGAAATAATAACATCGGGGGTTGATCTAGAGGATGGTTTTATGAAAACAACACAAAATGTCATTCAAAATCAATTGTGGATGGCCAACTTAGCTGATGATGGCCAAACATTTCAGATGAATGTGAAGAAACTTTATAAACCCACAGAAATGCAAGAAAAATATCAAATCAGAAAATCGCATCACTTACATATTCACAATTTGAAATTATTGATTATGTACAATCCATATGCACACATGGTTGACTACCTAGTTCTTGTTGACCCAGTGGAAGTTCTTAATAATGATGAATTGAATAGATCAAAATGTTTTGATTATAAATATTACGTGATTGAAGTTAATCACATTCTGCAAAGGCTAGAAGAAAATTGATGGAAGCGTATCCCAATAACCCTCTTTTTTAGATAGTCAAATGTATAATTTATGTCGATTTAACAGATGCAGAAGCAAATTTTATAGCATGGGATCATAACATAGATAATGAGTATAGGTTTGTCCATGACTTTCATTGAAAGGGTGACATTTATCCATAATGAGTTATCTGAAATATATGGTGGGGAGAGATCAAATGTTGATGTGAAGTTTCAGTAGCAATGTTGTATGGAAATATACTTCTCAATTGATGAGGAAAATGCAAAAGAAAAAAATCACAAAGGAAGTGATGCATTCAAAAATGTGGATATTTGTTTTCAATTGAAATTTAAAACTAGACAGGTATGGGATTTGGTAGATGAAATCTCCAACATATGTGAAAAAATGGTATGTTTTTTATAAAAAAAAATATTAATTTATTATTTTATAATCATTTTTTTATAGTTTTGTCCCATTGTGGTTAGTGGGCGCGATGCCCCTCCATGTGGGACCAATTTTTGGCCTACGAGGAGGTCACGGAAATGCCCGTGCGACCAGGGCTTGGTCGCGAGGACGAGACCAGGACTTTGTCGCAGGGGCCTGGGGCGATGTCTGACATAGCCCCTACGACCGAAACTTAGCCACGGGGGGTTGGGGTGATGCCTGAGATCGCCCCAGCCCCCCATAGGTCAATTCTTGGCCCCCACGGGACCAGAACTTGACCTATGGGGGGCTAGGGCGATGCCCAAAATCAACTCTAACGCCCCCGATGGACAAGACTTGGTCCCAGCATCGCCTCTAGTGCCCTTGATGGCCAAGACTTGGTCCCAGCATCTCCCACTACCCTACAGGTCAAGTAATAAAAAAATAAAAATAATAATTTTATATCTTATAGTCCACATTTTTTTTAATAGTCTATTATTTTTATTATTATTATTATTATAATATAAACATTTTCCATCATTATTATAAAAACATAATTTATTTTAAAAAAAAATTATATAGAAAAATTGGAAGGAAATAAAATATATGTGAATGTATCTGGATCACGACCTGCAATAATGACATCTAAAATTTCAACTGGAACCTACATGAATTCTAGGCAATAAATTGATAGAATATTTCTTCAAGGTCCATTTCCCGAGCTCTCAAGGGAAATGAAGAATGTTAGAGAGTGGAAATTTGTGGAAGGTGAAAACAAAATGGAACATTCATGGTTTGTTAAAGACAAACAAGGTGACAATGGAGAACATTTGTATTTGTATTGTGTCAAGTTTGAACATGTGTAAGGAAATTATTAGACATTTGGTTTGTTACAAGATATATGTTTGGTGTCAGACATAGATATTGTTTATGCACTCGTGAAACAAGCCAATATTCATATCAAGATTAAATATTGTTTCAAATTAAGCAAATAACAAGGATGAATGTTTTACAGAATTATTTGCATCTATCGTTGAAGACATTGAGAAAGGTAATGTAACTTTGTTTATTTATATTTTTGTATCGTGTATTATTTTGAGTATCATCTTAATTTTTTAATTTTATTTAACACGAAAATGTCATATTTTATTTTTAGAGGATTTTGTTATGCAACTATCGCATATGTTAGTGGAAAATTACTTGACAGAGAAAAATATCATGGAATTCATCAATTCATTTCATATCGATAAGGCACAAGAAGTAAGGAAAAAAAAAACAAAGAGTAATAGAGGTTGAAGCTACAAGACTAGACAAACAATAATATGAAAGAAGAAAGAAAAGTCTTCACTCTAGAAATCCTAAAAATGTTACATTTGAATATGAGGAACTCCAAATGAATATTTTTTTGAGATTGGTCTCAATCATTTCCTTCATTCTCGCAAGAAGAATAAACAAGAGAAACGCAAAAGGGTGATGCTCGAGGATGATTCCAATCCTATTGATTATGAAGAAATAGTTGATTTAGATGAAACTCATTTAAATCAAAAGAGAAGGAAATCAAATGTTGTTGGTAATGAAGAAGTCATCATTAACTTTAAATATCATAATGAAATTTCTAAAGGTAGTACAGAAATAATAACATCGGGAGTTTATCTAGAGGATGGTGTTATGAAAACAACACAAATTGTCATTCAAAATAAATTTTGGATGGCCAACTTAGTTGATCATGGCCATACATTTCAATTGAATGTGAAGTAGCTTGATCATGATTGGTCTCAATCATGTCCTTCATTCTCGCAAGAAGAATAAAAAAGAGAAACGCAAAAGGATGATGCTCAAGGATGATTCCAATCCTATTGATTATGAAGAAATAGTTGATTTAGATGAAACTCATTTAAATCAAAAGAGAAGGAAATCAAATGTTGTTGGTAATGAAGAAGTCATCATTAACTTTAAATATCATAATTAAAGTCCTAAAGGTAGTACATAAATAATAACATCAGGAGTTTATCTAGAGGATGGTGTTATGAAAACAACACAAATTGTCATTCAAAATCAATTTTAGATGGCCAACTTAGTTGATCATGGCCATAAATTTCAATTGAATGTGAAGTAGCTTTATAAAACAATAGAAAGGAAAGAAAAATGTCAAATCAGAAAACCGCCTCACTTACATATTCACAATTTGAAAGCATTGATTAGGTACAATCCATATGCACATGTGGTTGACTACCTAGTTCTTGTTGACCCAATGAGGATGAATTGGATAGATCAAAATGTTTTGATTATAAATATTACGTGATTGGAGGTAATCATTATGCATAGGCTAGAACATAATTAATGCAAGAGTATCCCAATAACCCTCTTTTTTAGATAGTCAATTGTATAATTTATGTTGTTTTAACATATGTAGAAGCAAAGTTTATGGCATGGGATCATAACCCAAATAATGAGTACAGTTTCATCCATGAATTTCATTCAAAGGGTGAGATTTATCCATAATGATTTTTCTGAAATATGTGGTGGGGAGAGATGAAATGTTGATGCAAAGTTTCGGAAGCAATTTTGTATGGAAATAGGCTTCCTAATTGATGAGGAAAATGCAAAAGAAAAAAAAATCGCAAAGAAAGTGATGCATTCAAAGATGTGGATATTTATTTTCAAATGGAGTTTAAAAATGGATAGGTTTTGGATTTGGTAGTGTTAGCACTGGAAGTCACTCCTGGATTGCTTGCAGGAGCAGAGCCCAACGCCCATCAGTTTAATGTCATGATTTGATAGGCTGGTGATCAAATGGGTAGAGACTCGGGGTGATATCATTCTAACTCAGGGACTGGGCCTGGTACGTAAAGAACAAAAGAGGTCTGGAATCCTAACTTCAGCCAGCAAGTTGATAAAAAGGTGAGCAGGTGGAAGACTTGGTAGGAAGGGTGAAAAAATAGCTTTGGGCAACAGGATTTCGACAGTTTGCAGAAGAAAGACTCTGAACGCAAGATCCGCTTGGTTCAAGGTCTCAAGAAACTGAAAGGGGACTTGACTGGATCCTCCAATTCCAAGTCACTCAGCGATGGGAAAATCACAAGAACTAATTAGAGGCTCTATAACTATTACAGTGATCCATTACAACATCATCCTATAACAACTACAACTCGACTGGATCCTCCAATTCTGAGTTGCTCTAACACAGTATAACAAAGATGTAAAGAAACTGGCATTCATTAGGCAAAAAGTATCAGAAGTCTAGAAATAACCAGAAAACAGTGCTTCATTAAAATTTTACAACCGGGAGCTCTACTCAACCATCGATCCTTTACAAAATACAAAGATTGAGTCTATATACTCAGAGAAAAATGCCTAACAGAGGCGTGCCCAGTCGCCCAAGGCTTGGTGTCCCTTCAGTCAAACTCCTACTGATATTCTTTGTTGGACACCACCTTAACTGTGCATGGCTCCCGCAGGGGGAGTAGCTGAATCAGTAAATGCTGAGTTAGCGTGCGCATACCTCCTCTGGCTAGTCGATGGCTCGGCATGGCCTTTCTGAAAGACTAGGTACACAGGACCCTCTCAAGCAGACCTCTTGCCAGGCCCTCCATACCTTGCAATTAATGATTGAGGCGAGGCCTCAACCACCCTCTTGTTTCTTCATTCATTCCTGGCAGGTATCGGGATCTAGACCACGTCGAACTGGAGTCTGAAGAGAAAAGTGCACCCCTTCAGAGATTTAGCTCAACGCTTCTGGGCCCGAGTAGTTGAATGACAAATATAAGCGCCCCTTCCCCAGGCCTCCTTCTTGATGACCAGAACCTTATTCATTGGGGCTACGGGGTTCGCGAGTTCAAGATGCACGAACTCCTTGCCTCTGAGATCTCCGATATCCTGATAGCCGATGTGAGATGCCACCTGTCCTCCTCGCTGACTCTTCTGGAGTCCACCTTCGTCAAGATCGGGAAATCGCGTATCGCGATTCTGCAATGCACAAAACTCTCGCTCCTGGGATCTCCAATATCCCGATATGCCGATGCCATTTGACGTTGACTCCCTGTGAGGGTTGAACTTCCGACACCTGTCCCCTACTACAATCCTTAACTCCATCGGGAAATCGTGTTTCGGGATATCGAGATTCCCGTTGTCATGTGCATCGGACTTTCAGTTCCCCGATCCCCGACTCTGCGGGATCTCTCGCCACGTGTCCCTGCTGACGGATGGTTCTGATCCAGTCGGGAAATTGCGGATCGCAATTCCTACATGTAAGAGTTTCTTGCCTCCGGAAACTCCGATTCTCCGATGAACTGAACCCCGACTCTCCTCCTGATGTCTGACACGTGTCCTGCCAAGATCAAAGGCTAGGATCTCCATCGGTATTCTGAGACTTGAAAGGTCTCAGTCCTCTTACCCTTTGAAACCCCGATGACTCTAATATTCTGATGACTCCCCCGGGACTCCTCCTCTGCACACTAGGGCTTAACACCGACGCAACTTCTCGAGATCTAACGAATAACGGGATTTCGTCGATCTCCTCTGTAAGATTATGACCGTCGATTTCTCCCTCCTATTGTACCTTTGTGCCCAGATACTGTTGGAAGATTGGTTGTTGTCATTGATGTCAACCCTAGTCATGGGTTTTGGACCACAAGATTGATGAAGTTATTTGGACATGAAGGAAAATGCACATGCATATACAACACCC
>JZKD02S1844833.1:388839-433828 GCA_000966675.3 Picea glauca
ATACTATTGTTCATTGCTCATTGGATATAATTGAATGGTTTAAGTATAAGTTGGAAAAGGTTTTTAAATTGTACTTGATACTGATTCACCCCCCTCTCAGTATCAACAGATACCACAATTGTTACTAACAGGTAGATGAGATATTAAACCTATGGGAAAATATTGGTATGAAAAATCAGAGAGTTAAAAAGGATAAACCCTTAATATGTAGCACAAGTAAGACAGCCCTAAAATCAAGAATCTGCTAGAAGATGTGACAATAACACCTTGAAGAATGATACAATGAGTGAAGGATGAGAAATGTGTCATAGATATATTATCATGTGTAAGGTCAGAATAATTATCAATGGAAGAAATGTGTGATGAATTTAAAAAGTATGTTTGTTGAGTTAATTTTATTAATTTTAGGATTAGAAAATGAGTTTTTTCAGTTTAACACATCAATGTTCTAAGTATTTTATTATATATATCTTTATAATATTATTTATTTTTATTTATTTAGTCACAAGGTGTATATGAGAATACAAGAGGAAATGGTTAAGATGTTGAATGAAAAAAGTTGGGATGATGTTAGAGTCAACTATCCAGATTCAAGCTCCAAAGTAGCAATGAAACAAATTTTTGTTGCATTAAAAAAGGTATGTTGACTTTTTACATTCGTATTATTTGTTTTTAGGTGTGTGTGTGTGTGTGTGTGTGTGTGTGTGTGTGTGTGTTTCATTAAATATGCCAAAGAAGAATGCAGATAGAGTACCTGAAACCTTCAATAGTTTTATATAAAAAGCCAATTTTGAAACAGAAAGGAGGATACGTGCTTGAAATGTTGAACTTGATGACATCCTTGATCACTACTTTTGGAATGGGCACGACAATGGAAACGATAAAGTGATATTAGGTGATTGTGAAAAAATTGCAAATATTATTCCTAAAAAGCAATACTCCCTAGTTATTATGGATATCCCCCATGGTTATAATATCCAAAACATTGGATATGATAGTGAGTCTTATACTTACCAAGATTTCAACAAAGTGGTTATAGGATTTATGGAAGTCAAAACATTACCATTTTAAATATTTCTAGTTTCTCATTCAGACACACAACAAGGATTAGTACAATCAATCTTCAAGGGAAAAGAAAATACAATGATATAGATTTTTTGGTAAGATATTGAAAGTGTATGTTTAGTGATTAAAATTAGAAATCAATTTTATTAATTCACAATTTAATTGAATTTGCACTTATTTTATGTTACATGCACATGCCTAATATTTAGAGCTCTAATAGTGAACCATTTACATGTGATATTGAGAGCATATTCTTGCAAGATGGATAAAAGATGATTCTTATAATTTTGTTATTGTCAATGTAAAGAATGGAGGGAAGCCTAGTAGTTTATTGGTTTACAATGTTGTGGTTAGAAAGCTAACATATGAGGAAATGATTTGAAATGAGATATTTATAACATTTATCAAAATCCACAAGCACTAATTAATTATCTTATATATACATTTAAAAATGAAGGAGATTGTGTTTTGAATTTTTTTTCGAGTTCAGGTAAGCTGGACAAAAGATGACTCTTATAATTTTTTTATTGTCAATGTAAAGAATGGAGGGAAGCCTAGGAGTTTATTGGTTTACAATGTTGTGGTTAGAAAGCTAACATATGAGGAAATGATTTGAAATGATATATTTCTAGGATTTATCAAAATCCACAAGAACTAATTAAGTATCTTATAGATACATTTTCAAATGAAGGAAATTGGGTTTTGATTTTGTTTTCGGGTTCAGGGAAGGCTTATGATATAACATTTATGAAATCATACTTCAACCTTTATTATTTTTAATTTATGTTTTTTATGTTATTTAACTTAATTGTTTATTTTGTATTTGGTGATTAGGTACAACACTAGTGTGTTTCTTACAAAAAGGAATAAATTGCATAGCCATTGAAAGTGACCCACAAAAATGTGGTTTTATTCAACAAAGAATTATCGCTATTATAGCTCTTCTAGATGAAATGCAATAAGTTTTCTTGAAGAAATGAGAGTTTAATGAATCAAAGGTGGTAAAAAATTCATAGTACCCTCAGTATCATTAGGAGAATTGATTGGAAAGGATCACTTTGGAGAACTTGTGGATATCAAAGACCCAATGGAAGAGCCAAATGGCACAATGAAATCACAGAATGATCTCCAAGAAGATGATTATGTGTCTCTTGAGAATAATGAATTTGTCATATATAATATTGTTGATTAGTTTTAAGATTTCCTTGAAAACAATGTTCAATTTTGCAATTTTTTTATGAGTTATAACTGTAATGTTTTTACTTTCGGATTCTAAAATAAGAATGAATATGTATCTATTGTTTTTTTATGATGAATCTTTCTTATTATTTTTCTTCTAATTTTATTTGTATGTGAATTAATACACTAGAGAAAATGGCATTAAATGTTGTCATTTTTTTACTTCAAATGAATAAAAATATGGAAAAAAAAGTAAGTTTTTTTTTTTTTTTAATTAATTCTTTTGTTCAATTATGTGTATAAAAATGTTTTATTTGACATGTTATTTTAAATGGATAGCTTCCAAAATGTATACGCTTTTTATTATATAAGGCTTTAAAATGTATATTTTTTTGCTAAATATTTAAAAATAGTGTTATGTAACTACAATTATTTCCTTATGTATTGAAGTAAAGGTAAAAAATGTGTTAAAAACAATATTTTCCACTATATTTAAAAAGTATATAACCATAAATTAATGACATAATATATGAAAAATCTTAATTTCAAAAAATTAAATGTTATACAACATTTTTAACATTGAAAAAAACATGGAAAGATGATTAAAAACATTATTAAAAAAAATGATTTAGAAAAATTTGAAAATAGTTGAAAAAATAAGCATTTAAAAAAATTATGTGGAAACATTATGGATAAGAAGATTTACAATATCAAAAAACAACTTAAAATGGAGGGTGGTGCTACCAGTAGCACAACTTTTGAAAATGAGGTAAAAAATGTGACCCCTAAAAAATGAGAACTTTGTACAATTCTTCTTAAGTTAAAAACTATTTTCAGGGCTAAATTGTTTTGCAGGTACACAACGTTTGGAAACCATTCTCCATCTACATGACTCATTCTCAATCCTTATTCCTTCTCCAATATTGACCTATAGGGGTGTTCATTGATCACCATCTCACTTTCCATCTCAATCACCCTCGGGTCACCGGGATTCCCCCCTTGTTATTTTATCATCACTAAAGTGACGGGAGTGTTTATATAAGGTGAAAATGGATAGGTACTCTCATAGTTGTCACACTTCCATGGATAGGATTAGGATTTTCCCAAGCTACAAATTATGTGATAACACCCACCACTTCCCAGCACTTCTTGGGTAAAATATTCACATCAGACCACAAGTCCAACATGACTCCATCCATGTCATACCCACCAAGCTCTGTTGTCATCTTAAACTCCTTGCCAATTTGATTTTCTTGCTGACCTAGTAAACATCCATTTTCAGCAGTGGTGTTCATATGGTGGTATCTTCTCATTTTTCTTTCATACAAGCAATTAACATCTGGGTTAACTTACTTGAAGCTTCCATATCTTTAAGCAAGCACAAATAACAATGTAGGAAGGTATTGACTTGGTCTTCAGCTTCTTCCATGTGACCTATGTCACGTACAGCTTTTTTGCACGTTGATTGTTGCAAATCCTCTCGTTGTTTTTATTCATATGCCTTTTGCTCAGTGCATCACAATGTACTTTGTATGTGTGCCTCTTCTATCAATATTTGGGTCTCACGCTAAATTTACTCATGCACACGAGCCTCCTCCAAATATATTTACGTTGGTTGTTGTAATTCTTTGTAGCTACAAGCCTCTTCCAGCGACCTTTGCTTCACCTGTTGCACTTCTTCACGGATCTGTGCTTCCTCTGTCAAACTCTACATCTCCCTCTACACTTCCTCTCATATATGTGCCTCTTCAAGAGACCTTTGAGTCGCATATTGCAACTTCTCCCATTCTTTCTTCCTTAAGGGATCTCTGCACATCGCGCAGAAACTTATTCTGTTGAGAAACATCAAAATTAGGAAGGGGTTTGGGTGCCTTCCTGATCCTACCATCTGGTTTTTGATCCGATCCTTCACCATGCTCGAAGTTTTCCCTATCTTTTCTCCTCTGCAGGTTACTACCTGAACATCTGCTTCCCTGTTCTTCTTCTTGGTTTTTTGCAGCTCGACATGCACCATGTTACAATTAGTATTCTTGTCATCCCACTTCTTCATTAAGCCGGGACAATCATCGATTACATGTTCAGGACTATAAAAATATACACAGATAACATGCAACTTAGTGAAAAATCATGAGACATGACCAATCCCACTGCAGTTGAAACATGTGGGGGGTCTACCACCTCCTCCACCATATCTATGGTCATGAATGTGCCCATATCCACCTCGGGTTCCTCCTTGATATATTCCTCTATCGACGCGACCATGTTCATCATCCTTTTGATCCTCTTGTACCCAATAACCATACAGGGTGTTATCTTACATTAACTAAAGGGATCGACAACCATTGACATCATGGCCTACATATTTACAAAACTCAAAAAATGGGGTGTGATATGGTGTTTGATACTTCTATAATATGGGATAGTGGGGTGGCACATGGCCCCACTGCGTACAAATATCACTCAATTCTGATTGTCCAAATGAAAATAGACTTAGCGCACCAGTCACCACATAATTTGGAAGGATTGTGCACTCGTCTCAACAATGCCCCTTTAAACGGCATGTATTACACCATATGTGTGCACACATGACTTTAGTATTGGCCATATCTTGCAACTATATTGTTACTTTATCCAGTTTAAACCAAACCTGTGCCAAGCCGGTCGATGTCTTTGCGCCTCCAAGTGTAACCTCCAATCGCATCGCGATCTCGACTTCCTTGGCATGTGTCATCATGTTTTTATGGATGAGTAGGGCTCGAATATAGGGTAGAAATACCACAATGAAACACTCTTTGTGTTTCATGTCCTATATATGAAATGTCAGCCTATAAAAAAATATTTTAAACCATTGGTAATAATCCCATACGGTTTCTCCTTCTTTTGGCTTAATCTCGTTGATTTCCGTAAAGAAGTGGGATTCTAAATTTGGATTTTGAAACTCCCTAAGCATATCCTGCTTGATCTTCGTCAAGGACCTCTCTTGTCTTGTTGGAAAAATAGCTTAGTATTTCATGTACCACATCATGGACCTATCTTTGAACATAGTCTCGAGTTGCATGATATTAGCCGCATCATTTATAACTCTCTTTACAAACCAGATTGCTTCACTAGTGAACCAGTGTTTCTTTTCATCGTACTTACTTGTCCCATGGAACATGGGAAACCTTAGTGTAATATCTTGATTGACCATCTTTGAACTAGAACTAGTTCCTCCTTTCTAGATGCTATTGGCTAGATCTTTCCACACCACTATCGCTTGGCATAAAGTATTGTTGACTTCACCTTCTTCTTCACTTGTATCGTCACTTCTTTCTTCCTCTTCTCTTAATCCAACTCCAATCCCTTCACTAATTTTTGTGTTTTCGACTTGATTAAAAATCTGCAAATGGAGTGGTATAAAATATAAAATATTAAGTATCAAACCTGATATGAAAACCTGGAGTCTATTTTTTTCTTGTCCCATTTGAATTGTTCTATACTATAGGCAACATTGTCACTATTGCCTCCAATTCTTGGTATTCCTCTGAGTGCACTAGATCTAATATCCCTTTGGATCTACTATCACTACTTGGACAAGTGTCATTTTTTCAAGTGTATGTGTCCTGCAAACACCCTCATATTATATACAAGTGCACCATTTGTTGGAATACTGAGAGTGGGGGTGAATCAGTATTACCCTTTTTTAACAATTAGTAGCTACTTTTATATTTTGTTAATTACCACAATAGATCAACAATAGACTTGTTTGTAAAATCAATTGTATAAATATAATTAATAGGAATTACAAGGTTTTTATGAAGAATAGTGAAGGACACCAATCATTTTTAGAGCACCAACTCTAGGAGACACAAATCCCCTTCTTTAGGGCACCAACCCTAGGAAGCACTAACTCCCTTTTTATTTCGGGCAACAACCCTAGGAACCACCAACCCCCTTTTCTTTAGGGAACCAACCCAAGGAAGCACCAACTCCCTTGTATTCAGGGCACCAACCCCAGGAAGCACCAACCCCCTTGTTCTTCAAGGCAACAACCCAAGGAAGCACCAACTCCCTTGTTTTTAGGGCACCAACCCTAGGAAGCACCAACTCCCTTATCTTTACTTAGTAAAGGATATGAATCATTCCATGTTCCTCCCTTCCACCCTCACTTCATAAGAATTGTCAGTGCTTCTTCTTGGACTCTATTGTTATTTTTATCTTCTAATCTGGACTACAGAGACACTTCTTCTTCCTCGTTCTTCTTTACTTATATAGTCACCCAACTTATGTGAGCTATGAATCATTGTGTCCCTTTGATTGGACCATCACACCTCTTTATTTTAAATTAACAATAATATCTATTATTATTCAAACATTATTGCGAAGGATATTAATTTATTGTGAGTGCTTTTCATAAATCGATCACATGTATGGATCGATTTCTTTTAACTTGATTCCATGTCTCTACAAATATTGAAGAAATCGAATTCTGCAGAGGCCCTTCCTTCAAACCATTTACATGTGACCATATGTGTAAACCATGGGCTTATTAATTTAACCGATGTTCCCAATGCTACATGGATTTATGTGTTCATAACTTGTGACTGGGGGCTAGAACCTAGTCCTCCGGACTTCATCCTTTAGATGTATTCTCTTTCATCCAGTCTTTTGAACCTTTGACCTCTCACAAGGATTGATTTAATGGTTAGTACAATTCTCGGAACCAAATCAATGATCTAGCTTTGATCCCTATACTATTCTTCCACTACTTTATCCAACGGCTATGACTTAATCAAAGATTGAGATGGACAACCACTATTTACGTCGGGACTTCGTGACTTCAGGGGTTCGAAGGTCAAGGTAATTGTTGTTCCAATTTCCACCAGAGTTGGTCAGCGCTGAAGTGGTCAACATGGAAGTGCTTACATCATCTTTCCACTACGTTTTGATCTAACGGCCATGTGAGAATCCAAAGGATCTTATATCAATGATTAGCATTGAATTTGGCCTTTAGTGCTTTGGTTATTTCCCCCAAATGACTAACTCCTAGAGTGATGTAACTTGTTGACATCACTACTGACTTGGCACTAGCCCAGTGGCTTCCACATGTCACCTAGATTTATGACTTATGTACCCTAAAGTGACAACTGGACGTTGAAACTTGTCATCATCTGATTTCGCCACATGTCCTTGCTGATGTGGTCTTTATTGATGTGTATTTCCTAATGTGTCACATATCCTCCTCTTGAATCTAGCGGTCATAAGTTCATATGAAACCTTGATCCAATGACTATGATCAGTTATAGATCAATGGTCTAGTTTCATTTCGGCCTTCGGTACTTTGGGTTATTCGTTTTTCCCACTTCCCAATTCTCCCGAAGTGAGATTCCCCAAATAAACCTCAAGTAACTTGACTTCATCTAACGATCCTTATTTGAAGCGAAAAGCTTAACACGATCCAACGATCGTCGGGAATTCAGTTACTTTAGGATCTCGTGAATCTTTGATCCAACGACTATGATTAGTTCTAGATCAATGGTCTAGATTAATTTCGGCCTTCGGGACTTTGGGTTATTCGTTCCTAATTCTCAATTCTCCTGGAGTGAGATTCCTCAAATAAACCTAGAGTAAATTGAATTCATATAATGATCCTTATTTGACACAAAAATATTAACACGATCCAATGGTCATCGTGAATTCAGCTATTTTTGGATCTCATGAATCATTGAAACAATGACTTTGATCAATTCTAGATCAATGGTCTAGATTCATTTTGACGTTCGGGACTTTGGTTTATTCATTCCCAATTCTTAATTCTCTCGAGGTGAGATTCCCTGAAAGAACCTTGAGTATCTTGACTTCATATGACAATCCTTCTTTGACGCGAAAATCCTAACACGATCCAACAGTTTTCGGGAATTCGATTATTCGTGATTCCGAGACTCTGGGGTTCCCAAGTAGTGGAACCGATGCTAAACGCAGATCTATCGGAAGATGACGATTGACAGTCGGTGTCTATTTCCGAACGGAAACTTGCACTATCGTTAACTTCAACCCTTGAATCTCGCAATGGTTCCCCGTCATTGATCTTCCCTTACTGAGATCCGACGGTCAGGACTTAATCGGATGTTGATCCAAAGGTACTCCTCTGTAACTCCCATATCTGAAAGTCCCAGTTTGTCCCGAAATCTACATCAGTGGATAGGATTCTCCCTCGATTCTTCTGTAGTTTTAATATGGGGATTTCAATCATGATCTCGTTTCTACAGTGTGCTTTCCCTTCTGAGCGTTTTGGTAGATTCCTCTGCATGTTGTTCATAACAACTCTGCATCACTACAATGAACTTTCTCTTATGATCTTTTTGTTTTTGTACTAGGATTCTAACTTATTGAGATCATTGATTTGTTGGGAATTCGATCTCGATGGTGTTTCTGCATTGTGTTGATCTCATGAAATCTAATACGATGTCTCTCCTGATCTTTAGTTAAATTCATCTGCATGTTGTTCATAACAAATCATCATTGCATCATAATGACATTGGTTGTTGACATCAATGAAAAAACATCAATGACAATATGTCCAACAATCTCCCCCTTTGGGATTGATGGAAACCTTCTTTTCTTTTTTTTTAATTTATGCCCATATCAATTTCATCCCCCTTTGACAGCAATGGAAAAGGGGATCTTTCTTTGCTCCCCCTGTGGTAATGCTCCCCCTGACCATGTGCCCCTTCTAATATGATTTTATGATTTTTAATGAGGTTTTTGAATCACTCCTAATTTATGTCGAAGATTTTTAAAAGTACTCCTACGAAAAGGTTTTGTGAAAATGTTTGCAATCTGTTCTTTGGTGTCTACATACACTATTTTACCTATTTTTTGGGTAACCTGATCTCTTATGAAATGGTATTTAATTGGGATGTGTTTAGTTTTAGAATGCATGACTGGATTTTTAGATATACTTATAGCACTATTGTTATCACAATTAATAGTAATGGGAGTATTATATCTTATTTGTAGATATTCTAAAGTTTTTTTCATCCAAAGAACTTGTGTATATCAGGATGCAGCATTAATGTATTATGTCTCTATTGTAGAGAGTATTGATGTGGATTTTTCTTTCTTTCTTAACCATACTACCATAATTTTTCCTAAAAACAATTCTCCTCCACTGGTCCTTTTCCTATCATCTATGCTATCGGCCCAATCTGCATCAGTATATGCAGTTAGATTGAAGTATTTATCTTTTGGATACCATAATCCAAGTTCTAGGGTGCCTTGAAGGTATCTGAATATTCGTTTTACTGCTTTTAAGAGAGTTTCTTTAGGTGCAGATTGAAATATCCCCATGAGTCCTACAACATGAATGATGTCAAGTCTTGTTGTTGTTGAATACAACAAACTTCCAACCATTGATCTATACATTGTTTGGTCCACTTTTGGTGAGTCATCTTCTAGGCTTAGTTTACATCCAGTGAACATGGAAGTACTCATATGTTTATTGTCTTCCATTTGAAATGTCTTCATCATTTACTTGATATATTTGGTTTGGGAAACAAATATTTCATTTTCTGTTTGACTTACTTGTAAACCTAAGAAAAATGACAGTTCTCCTAGCATAGACATTTCAAACTCTTCTTGCATTTTGGTTGCAAATTTTCTGCTTAGTGTAGTAAGATTACTCTCAAATATGATGTCATCTACATATACCACCACAACAATCATGTTTTGATCCTCAATTTTGATGTATAGGTTGTTTTCAGTAGTCCCTCTCTTATATCCTTGTTTTTGTAAGTACTGATCAAGCCTAGAGAACCATGCCTTGGGTGCTTGTTTAAGACCATATAGGGCCTTTTTCAACTTGCACACATAGTCTTTATTTTATGATAACATGAATCCTTCTAGTTTCTCAATATAGACTTCTTCTTCTAGTGTTTCATTAAGGAATGTTGACTTGACATCCATCTGATAGATTTTAAAATTTCTAAAGAATACAAATGCCAGGAACATTCTAATGGCCTCAAGTCTTGCTACTGGAGAGAAAGTCTCTTCAAAATCAATACCTTCTACTTGGGAATATCCTTTGCAAACTAATATGGCTTTGTCATTTATAATCTCCCCATTTTCATTTAGTTTGTTCTTGAAGATCCACTTGGTTCCTATCACATTCTTGTCCTTGGGTCTTGGAACTAGTTCCCAAGTCTTATTTTTCTCTATTTGGTCTAGTTATTCATTCGTTAATTTTATCCAATCTTTACTTTTGATAGCTCCATTAAATGAATTAGGTTCTATTAGGGATAAAATTATTTATTCTAAGTCAAAAGCGAGTTTCCTTCTTATTTCCACTCCTTCACTTTTATCTCCAATAATCTGGCTTTCAGGATGATTCTTTTAAACTATTTTTGATGGAGCTCTTGGAAAGGGCATTTCTTCATTGTCTTCTTTATCAGTATGTGGTTCATTTTCCCGTGTTTCAATATTATCATCTTCTTGCTGAGACTCTACATCATCATCTTCCTACTAAGATTTTACATCATCATCTTCTTGTTGATATTTTTTATCAATGCCTTTGGATATGCTCTTTTTTAGATCATCTATCTTTACATTGGCACTTTCCACTATATTTAGTAGTCTAAGATTATAACATTTGTATGTTTTCTTATTATATGAATATATTAAGAATGTTCGTTCATCGGATATTGGATCAAACTTTCTTAGGTTATCTTCAACATTCTTTATGTAACATTTACTTCCAAAATTTCTAAAGTGTTTTACATATGTTGCCCTTCCAAACCATATTTCATAAGGGGTTTGTCATGGTTGGGTCTCAACTAAGATCTATTAAGTATGTGGATTGCTATGTAGATTGCATCTCTCCAGAATTTGTTTGGAAGGTTGGCTTCATTTAGCAAGGTTCTTTCATCTTCTTGAACTGTTTTGTTTTTCCTTTCTACCACTCCATATACCCTATGAAAGTATTCATCAGTGTTCTCTTCTTCTTTCATTTTCATATTTTCAAACTGAGTTCTATAGGTCTGTAGTTTTGATTCCCTGACTTTTCTATCTCCTGCATATACAACCTCCAATTTATCCTAGTTTTCTTTGGCTGATTTACAATGCATAACCTTCACACATACAGAATTTGTTAAGCCTCCTAGAATTGCATTAATTGCTCTTGAGTTGTCATTGCAGATCTTCTTTCCTGCAGCATCTTTGGGTGGAGTAGTTGGTGCAGTTTAACCATCTACAACAGATTTCCAGATATCAAAACCAAGAGCCAACAAGAAGTTTTTCATTCTTATTTTCCATAGAGCATAGCCACCTCCATTGAATAATGGTGCTTTGTTGTTAAACATTCCCTCTTTTTTTATCCATCTTCATGATCTACCTTCCATTTGTTAGATTGTGTTGAAGGCACCCGCTCTGATACCAATCATTGAAATATTAAGAGGGGAGGGTGAATCAGTATTACCCTTTTCCAACAATTAGTAGTTACTTTTATATTTTGTTAATTGCCACATAAGATCGACAATAGCCTTGTTTGTAAAATCATTTGTATAAATATAATTAATAGGAATTACAAGGGTTTTATGAAGAATAGTGAAGGACGCCAATCCTTTTTAGAGAACCAACTCTAGGAGACACAAATCCCCTTCTTCAGGGAACCAACCTAGGAAGCACCAACTCCCTTATTTTTAAGGGCACCAACCCTAGGAAGCACCAACTCCCTTTTCTATAGGGTACCAACCCGAGGAAGCACCAACTCCCTTGTCTTTAAGGCACCAATTGATCCAGGTAGATATTGGTGGCCACCCACCTATTCCACTTGGACCCCCACCATTGTTTCTTTTAGTTGTTCAGTTTCCTTAATTGTAGCACAATTTACTATTTTTGGTATTTTTTAGGGTCGTGAACTTCCGAAGTTGTTTTGAGGCCCTAAACGACTTTTTTTGGGCATCAAACATCCAACGAATATGAGTTTGTTCCCAAATCAATATTCGCTATCAGCAGTTGTATTCCTCGGATAGATATTTCCAATGATGTATTATGTGCACCAAATGGAAATAGTATCCCAAAGTTACAACCCCGGGAAATTGATGTACCAATTTACCCTGACGGGGCCCATATTCTGGCATTTCATCTCCTAGGGTTAGGTTTTTGGATGTTTAGGGTTTTCATTGTTTCTCAATAATATATATACCTTCGAGCCTCATTGTAACACAAAGTTCAAAGGCCTGTATCTGCCACATCTCTTCTCGAAAATAATCTACCAGCGCCCTAGCTAGTTTATTTCCATTATGTTTGTAAACAAATTTCAGTTCTTTGATATTAATGAAATGAAGTGTTATTTCCATTGCATCTTTGTATTCATGGTTATTTATGTATTCTGTTGCGTTCCTGCATAAATTCAGATCAGTGGTATCAGAGCGGTCTGCTCTTTCTCGATCCTTCTTTTCATGTCACCAATGAGGTCGGGGTATAAGGAGTTAGGGCTCAATCTAGTTGAACCTTTGCAAGATCAGCCTTGCAAACCCCGATGGTTGCCCATGGGGGATGAAAAGAAATATGAGGGAGCAATATATCATATCAAAATATTGCTCGAGGAGGCCCTTGAAAAACAAAGGAATGCAATGATGGATAACTTCACCCAGATCCTTCAACAATTTCCCAATGGCGACGCATCTGCATCCATCAGCCACTCTGGAGGAGAAACTCCTTTTATGGTACAAGTAAACTTTGGAATTCCCATATATGATGGCCAAATAGATGTAGATGTTGTAGATAGATGGTTTAATCTACTAGAAGGATATTTCTCGGTTCATGACTTTTCCAACCGGAAGAAGATTATTTTTTCACTCCTCAAAGTTGCCCCCCATGTCAAGGACTGGTGGGAAACCTACTATGAGAAAAAGGATGAGGAGGAACCCTCTTTGTTCTCATCCTTACCCACTTGGAATTATTTCTGATACGATGTCAAGGAACAATATTATCCGGTGGGGATCTATAAGGACAAGTACATACAATGGACTACGTTGTGGCAGCAAAGAGATCAAGATGTGCATGAGCTGACGAATCTGTTCCATACTGTGCGTACAAAGTTGGGTATCAAATATTCAGAGAAACATTTGGTGTTGAAGTACCACAATTTTCTACACAAATACATTTAGGAGTAAATGGAGTTCCTCAACATCTCCTCGCTTGGTACGACATACCAGTATGGTGCCAAGATTGAAAAAAAATTCAAACAGAAGAAGTGAGACTTTGGATCTACGAATCAAAATCAAGCGAAAGGTGCCCCCAAACCAGAAAACAAACGAAAAATCCAAGGCATGGCGGCTCAAGAAAACCTGCCAAAGATGCAATAAAAGAACAACACCGCGAAGCTGAAGAAGGACACGGGAAAGTGATGTGAGTTCCATAAGAGATCCACTCACAACACAAGTGAGTGTCGGACCGAACAGTCATTGGTGGCCGAGATGAGGGCTTCTAAACCAGATGCATGCTCTGACATTGAATCAAAACCCAAAAAGGGGAATGATAGAGGGAAGAATATTATCGATACGGAGCCCAACGCCATTGTTGCCACCACAAAGATCCAAAATGAAGAACCAGAAGATCCAAAGGAGGAGCGTCTCTTCCACTCCCAGATTTGGGTAAAGGGTTCCCCGCTAGAGTTAATTGTTTATTCCATCAGTCGGCTTCACCAAGGATGGGATCTTCGCATCAACCGGCAATGTCGTCTTCCCTATAACATCAAGCCCTTCAGAGATGAGGTATTATGTGGCATTGCTCCTCTTGATGTTCGTGATGTATTATTATGCCAACCATACTTGTGGAAGTGACATGCTATGTATGAGTCTTGACCTCACGTTGTTATTGTTACCTTGGGAAATAAGTTGTTCAGGATACCAGAGGTACCACCGCCTGCCGCTATATCTTTGGTTACTGCAAAACAATGCAGTAATATCATTTCCAAAACTGGGAATTTTTTTTTCCTAATGATCTTCCCTCGGTGCAAGAAGAAGACTATGGCCACTATCTCGAGACAGGTCTCCTCTGCATGACAACAACAAAAGGACAAGGTCGTGGAGGAGTATCGAGACATCTTCACCTCACCCATGGAGGTGCCTCTGCACTGTCAGGTCAAGCACCCCATCGATCTAACCCTAGGTTCATCACTACCCAATGGACCGATCTATCAGTGCTCTGTTCTAGAGAACGATGAAATCAAGAGTTAGATCTAGGAGCTTCTCCAAAAAGGTCATGTCAGGCCAAGTTCATATCCCTGTGGGAGCCTGATCGTGTTGGTGCGGAAGAAGGATGCGACTTGGAGACTCTGTATTGACTATCGAGCACTGAACAAGATCATTTTCCAGAATAGGTACCTGATCCCATGGATTGATGACCTTCTGGGCCAACTCAAAGGGGAAAAATATTTCATCAAGATCGACTTGAAGTCTGGGTATCACCAGGTACCAATCAAACCATCCGATGTGTGGAAGACTGCCTTCAAATCCAAGGAGGGCCTTTTTGAATGGTTGGTCATGCATTTTGGGTTGACGAATTCTCTTGCAACCTTCATGAGGATGATGGATGACAAATTGTAGCCATTCACCAACTCATTTATAGTAGTGTACTTGGATGACATCTTGATCTTCAACTAGACTTGGGAAGAGAACCTCCACCACATCCGATAGGTCCTCCAAACATTGTGGAAACACAAGTTGTGTGCCAATTTGGAGAAGTGCACTTTTGGCATGACCCTGGTTCAGTATCTGGGATACATTATTGATGAGCATGGGGTGCATGTGGATCCAAGAAAGATCCAATTCATCCAAGATTGGCCAGCCCTGGCCACTCTAACAGAGCCTCACAGCTTTTTGGGTCTTGCTAATTTCTACCGCAGGTTTGTGTTGGGATTCTTTCATATCACTTGGCCCTTGAATCAAGTCACCAAGGGAGGAGCGAAAGAAAAATTCTTTTGGTCGGAATCTCAACAGAAGGTGTTCATAGAATTGAAACATTGCCTTTGTTGTGCCCCAGTGCTCACATTACCATACTTGCAACAACCATTTGAGATCGATACAAAAGCCTCTGACTATGCTATTGGGGTAGTTCTTACTCAAAAAAGGCATCCAGTGGAATATCACAGTGCGAAACTGTCTGAAACAGTCTGAAAGTATCTCACTTATGACAAAGAAATGTATTCCATTGTGCAGGCTTGCCGACAATGGAAGAATTACATTTTGGGGAAGGAAACAATCATCCACACAGAACACCGACCCCTGTAGTTCATATAGACACAAGGGAATTTGCATAACGATCGTCATCACAGATGGTCCACATATCTGCGACAGTTTCATTTGAAAATCATGTGCAAGAAGGGAAGCACCAATAATGTTGCATATTGCCTCAGCCAACCACCGATCGTGGCGATAACCACCATGCTCAACTGTTGTGGGAATGAGACTTCTGATAGGCCTCTTCTCTACAAGAGCGGTCCAAAATTCGACCACACATACAAGACGCTCTTGGAGGGTAACCGAGTTCCAAATTTTCACCTCCAGGATGCACTACTATGTCACCTGGGACACCTTTGTGTTCCTTCAAGTGAGTGTGCCAAGATTATTTTGGAAGTGCACTACAGTCGGGTCGCTGGGAATTTTTGCGTCGAGAGAACAATGGAAGTACTGCAGAAGTATTTCTATTGGCCAAAACTTCGATGGGATGTCAGGAAGTACATCAAATCTTGCACTACCTGCGTCATTTCCAAACCAACCATCAAGAAGAAAGGCCTCTATACTTCGTTGCCTACCCCTAGTCGACCTTGGGAATCCATCTCCATGGATTACATGTCAGGTCTTCCTTCTACTAATCATGGAAACGACTGTGTTTTTGTGGTCGTCGATAGATTCTCAAAGATGGTCATTATGGTGGACTGCAAGAAGAATATCACAATATAAGCCACTACTAAACTCTTCTTTGAACAAGTGTGGGTACACTTTGGGATCCCATAGTCTATCATCTCATATCGGGACAGTAGGTTCCTCAGTACATTTTTTTCCAGCCTCTGGTCAATGTTGGACACCAAGCTCACCAAGTCCACATCTTTCCATCCCCAAATTGATGGCCAGACAGAGGTCGTCAACATGATGAGCGTACACATTTTTCACATGTACAACTCAAAGCATCCATGCACATGAGATGAGATACTCCCCTATGTACAATACAGCTATAACCGAGCCCTCCACATCTCAACCGACCACATCCCCTATCAAGTGGGCTTGGAATTCCAGCCATTATGTCCCATTGACGTAGCCATGCCTTTTGCAGCTACTCAGGCTAATTCGACTCATGTCCACTCTGAAGCTTCCAAGGCGAACAGCTTCATTGAGCACATTCGACACATTCGCCAACAGGTTCATGACATATTGGACAAATCCAATGATAATTACCAGTAGTGGCTTGATCAACATCAGGTGCAACACAACTTCCAGGTGGGCGACAAAGTGTGGATACATTTGCAGAAGGAGGGCCTCGTTGGACCCCACCGCAAGCTTCGTCTGCTTCGATATGGGCCATACACCATAACCAAGGATGTAGGGGACAATTCATTCGAGCTTAGTATTACACCATTCCTTGGTTTGGACCCAATGTTCAATGTGGATCACCTTCAGCCCTACTTTCCATCTCTAACGGACACATATGACATGGCAGAACAACTCACACCAACAGAGTTAAATCCATACTACATGGAACGAGCCACAACTGATTGGATTATGGACACACAGATCAATAACACTTGCCAGCAGAAGATCAAACTATAACGATTTGTCAAAGCAGGCCAACTCCTTCACTAGGGACCAAGTTCAGCAGAAGTTTCCTCATCTCATGGAGGAACTCAACACGATGGGGAACATTGCTTCCTAAGGGAGGAGGAATGATCCAAGTGGATATTGGTGGACACCCTCCTATGACACTTGGACCCCCACCATTTTTTCTTTTAGTTGTTCAGTTTCCTTAATTGTAGCACAATTTACTATTTTTGGCAGTTTTTCGGGTCCTGAACTTCCAGAGCCATTTTGAGGCCCTAAACGACGTTTTTTGGGCATCAAACATTCGAAAAATTTAAGTCCATTCCGAACTTGATATTCGTTGCCAATAGTTGTATTCTTTGGATAGATATTTCTAATGATGTATCATTTGCGTCAAATGTAGTATGCCAAAGTTACGACCCCGGGAAATTGATGTACCAATTTACCCTGACAGGGCCCATATTCCAGTGTTTCATCTCCTAGGGTTAGGTTTTTGGATGTTTACGTTTTCCATTGTTTCTCAATAATATATAGGCCTTCGTGCCTCATTATAACATAGAGTTCAAAGGCATGTAGCATCCACATATCTTCTCAGAGATAAGCTTCCAGCGCCCTAACTAGTTTATTTCCATTCTGTCTGTAAACAAATTTCAATTCTCTGATATTAATGAAATGAAGTGTTATTTCCGCTGCATCTTTGTATTCATGGTTATTTTTATATTCTGTTGTGTTCCTTCATAAATTCGGATCACCAACTCCCTTGTTTTTTAGGGAATAAACCCTAATAAGCACCAACTCCCTTGTTTTTAGGGCACCAACCCTAGGAAGCACCAACTCCCTTATCTTTACTTAGTAAAGGATATGAATCCTTTTGTGCTCCTCCCCTCCACCCTCACTTCATAAGAATCATCCGTTCTTCTTCTTGGAATCTGATCTTGATTTGATATTCTGATATGGACTACAAAGAAACTTATTATTCACCGTTCTTCATTGCTTATATAGTCACCCAACTGGTGTGAGTTATGAATCATTGTGTCCCTTGGTTTGGACCATCTCACCTCTTTATTTTAAACTAACAATAATCTCTATTATTTTTCAAACATTATTATGAATGATTTTAATTTAGTGAGAGTGTTTTTCATAAATCGATCATAGGTATGGATTGGTTTCTTTTAAATCGATCATAGGTATGGATTGGTTTCTTTTAAATCGATTCCATGTCTTTGCAAATATTGCAGAAATCAAATTTTCCAGAGGCGCTTCCGTCAAACCATTTACATGTGACCATATGCATAAACCATGGGCTTATTAATTTAAGCGATATTCCCAACACTACAAGGATTTATGTGTTCATAACCTATGACCAGGGGTTGGAACCTAGTCTTCCGGACTTCGGCCTTCGGGTGTATTCTCGTTCATCCAATATTCTTAATATTTGACCTCTCACAAGGATTGATCTAATGGTTAGCATGATTCCTGGAACCAAATCAATGGTTTATATTTGATCCTTACACTATCATTCCACTGCTTAATCCAATGTCTATGAATTAATAAAATATTGATATGGATGACCACTATTTACTTCGGGACTTCGAGACTTCGAGCGTTCAGAGGTTCGAGTAATTCTTGTTCCAATTTCCACTGGAATTGGTCAGTGTCGAAGTGATCAACATGGGATTTATTACGTCATATTTTCACTATGTTTTGATATAATGGTCATGTGATAATCTAGAGGATCTTAGATCAACGGTTATCATTGACTTCGTTCTTCGACGCTTCAAGTATTTCCCCCGAAGGAATAACTCTCGGAGTGACGTAACTTACTGACGTCACTGCTAACTTGGCACTGGTCGAGTGGTTTCCACGTGTCACCTAGATTTGTGACTTACGTACCCTAAAGTTCCAATTGCACCTTGACACTTGTCACCATATGATTACACCATGTGTCCTTGCCGACATGGTATTTACTAACGTGGATTTCCTCATGTGTAACATGTCCTCCTCCTAGATCTAACGGTCTTAGATTCCTTTGAATCATTGATCAAACAACTATGATCAATTCTATATCAATGATCTAGATTCATTTTGGCCTTCAGGACTTTAGGTTATTCGTTTTTCCCACTTCTCAATTCTCTCGGAGTGAGATTCCCCGAATAAACCTTGAGTAACTTGAATTCATCTAGAGATCCTTCTTTGACGCTAAAATATTAACACGATCCAATGGTCATCGAGAATTCAGCTATTTCGGGATCTCGTGAATCCCTTATCCAACGAAACTAATCAATTCTAGATCAATGGTCTAGATTCATTTTGTCTTTCAGGACTTTGGGTTATTCGTTCCCAATTCTCAATTCTCTTGGAGTGAGATTCCTCGAATAAACCTAGTGTAACGTGACTTCATCTAACGATCATTCTTTGATGTGAAAATCTTAACATGATATAAAGGTCGTCGGGAATTCGGCTATTTCGAGATCTTGTGAATCCTTGATCCAACAAATGTGATCAGTTCTAAATCAATGGTCTAGATTCATTTCAGCCTTCGGGACTTTGGGTTATTCATTCACAATACTTAATTCTCCTGAAGTGAGATTCCCTAAATAAACATAGAGTATCTTGACTTCATCTAACGATCCTTCTTTGACGCGAAAATCCTAATACGATCCAACGGTTGTCGGGAATTCAGTTATTCATGAATCTAGGACTCTGGGGTTCCATGGTAGTGGAACCAATGCCAACCGTAGATCTATTGGCAGGTGACGATCGACGATCAGTGTTTATTTCAGAACCGAAACTTGCGCGATCATTAAATTCAACCCATGCATTTCTCAATGGTTCCCCGTCGTTGATCTTCCCTTATTAAGATCTAACAGTCAGGACTTAATCGAATGTTGATCCGAAGGTCCTCCTTTGTAACTCCCATATTTGACGGTCCTGGTTTGTCCTAAAATCTACATCAGTGGATAGGATTCTCCCTCGATTCTTTTTTAGTTTTATTGTGGGGATTCCAATCATGATCTCGTTTCTACAGTGCGCTTTCCCTTCTGAGATTTTTGGTAGATTCCTCTGCATGTTATTCATATCAACTCATCATCACTGCAATGTGCTTTCTCTTCTAAGATTTTTGGTTTTGTACTAGGATTATAACTGATCGAGATCAATGATATGTTGGGAATTTGATCCCGATGGTGTTTGTACATTGCATTGATCTCATGAAATCTAATACTTTGCCTCTCCTGAGCTTTAGGTAGATTCATCTGCATGTTGTGTTGCTTTTTATTCATATGAGATATGAGAGATATTCGATATATTATTACAATAATGTGTGTTCCATATATAGGGAACATAAAGTGACCATCCATGAAAGGATGCATCCCTTGAATAATCTATAACTACTTAGTATTATCATTTACTTATTATATACTATATTTAATAATCAATAATAATTATATTATTAATTATTATCTTTAGAGAATGTCTTCCCGATGTTGTCTAAACATCAACACTTCCTCTCAACGAGGGAGACATTCTGCAACATGCCACTCTTGTCTTTAAAGTATACAAACTTCACCCTAGACTCATGACACTTGTCTATCAGTCTTGGGAGACATCTCTCTCCCACCTGAACCGAGGAGAAACTCCTTCTGCAGCTCTCCCTCTGATCCAATTAACTCTCTTCTAATATTAGGCTCATTTTCGGTCCGCATGTAATAACATCTTGTGTTTTTATCAGTCTTTGTCAAGTCACCATGACTAGAACAAAGAACACACCAGGATCTTTCACCACAGTCACACACCTATGAGTGAATGTCGGCTTGATGCTAACTGACACGTGGAAAACACTTCAAGCACTTTGAGTCCATATTATTCCTTGTCATGATCAAGGAAGGACTACGTCTGGGCCCATTTATCACAAGTGCACCTTTGTGATAAATGTATCCTATCTCCCTTGGTCTACAACCCAATGTAGGAGAAGTTATACCCGATGTTGAAACATTAACACTCCCTCTTAGTTGGGGAGGTATCTTTCCATAGTAGTACACAAGTACTGTCCAGAGACACGCAGTCTCTGCCAGTGGTACAAAACTACCATAGTAGTAAACGATTTGTCACACATGGCATTCCCATGTGGACTTCTAGAGGCTACTCCCTCTAGGAATGCTTAGGATCAACTCCCCATAGTGTGAGACATAAAGAGTCAACTCCCTTGACATGTCCTCATGTTATCTGAACATGGGACAATGGGATATAAGCCAAAAATGCACTTATTCCTTCTCAAACAAGTGTTCCACTTATCCCTTCTCGGATAAGTGTCCTCACAGATAAACTCAACTCAATTCATAGAGGAGTACGATCTAGAGAAAGTTTGTCACACATGGAATTCCATGTGGACTTCTAGAGGCTACACCCTCTAGAAACACTAGGGTCAACTCTCATAGTGTATGACATCAAGGGTCAACTCCCTTGACATGCCCTCATGTGCTCTCCACATGGGATGTTGGGTTATAATCCCAACTACACTTATTCCTTCTCGAATAAGTGTTCCACTTATCCCTCCTCAGACAAGTGTCCTCACAAATCAACTCAACCCAATTCACAGAGGAGTACGATCTGGAGTAAGATTTTCACACATGGCACTCCATGTGGACTTCTAGAGGCTACACCCTCTAGAAACACTAGGGTCAACTCCCATAGTGTATGATGTCAAGGGTCAACTCCCTTGACATGTCCTCATGTTCTCTCCACATGGGACGTTGGGTTATCCCTTCTCGGATAAGTGCCCCACTTATCCCTTCTCAAATAAGTGTCATCACAGATCAAATCAACTCAGTCACAAAGGAGTACGATCTTGAGAATGTCTCAGGAAGCTGCAAACATCAATACTCCCTTTTAGAGAGAGAGGCATTCTCTACCACGCCAAGTCTGTCACAAAAGTACCTGAACTTTGTCTTGGTTTGGTAAGAACATCAGCAACCTGCTCATCTGTAGGAAGGTACTGCACAAATACTTCCTTCCTCTACACCATGTCTCGGATGTAATGGTACTTGATATCAATGTGGTTCGATTTGTCATGAAACAATGGATTATTAGAGATCTTCACCCAACTTTAGTTACCATAATGAATAATGGTGGAATCCAACACATGTTCGAATAAATCGGCACAGAGCTCGTGAAGCCACACTGCTTCACAGACTTTCATACTTAATGCAATGTACTCTGCTTCTGTTATGCTCAAAGCCACAGAAGTTCGTTTCCTGCTACACTAGGAAACCATGGAAGATCCCAAAGTGAAGAAACACTTGAAGGTGTTCTTTCTGTCCACTGCGCTCCCTGCCCAATCAGAGTCAATATATTCCTGCCATATCATATCAATACTAGAAGTATATCTCATACCATGTCGAACTGTGCCTCGCAAGTATCTCAACACATGTTTCAGAACAATCTAGTTTGTCTATCTCAACTGACTTATAAACTGGCTAAGTGCACTCACTGCATAGAAAATATTTGGTCTGGTGTTAACCAGATACATCAATTATCCAATCAGCTATCTATACAGAGTTAGATCAATTTCGTCAAAATTGAAAGAAGACACACTTAGTTTCTTTAGATTTGTCATCATTGGTATAGCCACAGGCTTGAAGTTCAGTATCTCAAACTTCTTCAATATCTCAATTGTGTACTTCCCCTGACTCAGAAAGATATCATCAGTTCTCTGCCACACCGCTAATCCCAAGAAGTAGTGAATCATACCAAGGTCCTTCATCTCGAACTCAGAGGCCAATGCATACTTTCATTTCAATAATAAATCTCTAAGTACCTGTGAGGAATAAATCATCAACGTAGAGGACCAAAATCAAGGCCTCACATTTAACAGTTTTCTAGTACATGTTGGGATCAACAACACTTTTGCTGAAACCCAAACTCATCAAGTGTCCATCAATCATCGCATACCAAGCTCAAGGTGCTTGCTTGAGTCCATACAGGTCCATCTTCAACCTACACACATGAGACTCCTTCTCATGTATCACGAAAGTATCTAGTTTCTCGATGTATACTTCTTCCTTAATCTCTCCATTGAGAAAGGTTATCTTTACATTTATCTGATGTACTCTCTAACCGATGGATGTTACAGGGGAAATAATCATCCGGATAGAAGTGTATCGAGCAACAGGAGGAGATGTTTCCTCATAATCTATTCCCTCCACCTGAGAGAATCCTCTAGCAACAAATCTCATTTCGTGCCTCTTAATGCTCCCATCAACTGTGTGTCTGATCTTGTAGATCCATTTGGAAGTCATTGAAAAATTCCTCTCAGGTCTTGGAACAATATCCCACACATCATTCTTAATGATGGATTGATACTCTTCCATCATGACATCTCTCCATACTGGATGACTAGTTGCCTCCTCATAACAGGAAGGCTCAAAATGAATGATGTGGCATAGCATGAATATCTCTAAAGTCTCTTGCTCTCTCAGAAGGTACCATGAGGGTATGCATGTCCTTCTGCCTCCTACAGAGTCTGACGATCCCACACAAGTATCTTCTGATCTACTACAATATCTATGGAAACATTAACTGGAGCTACAAGATCAATGTGATCAATTTAATCAATAGGCTCAATTGTCTCCCAATGAAATGTCGAAGAGTGAGGGAGAGAAGGAACCATCTATTTATGTCTTTCACTATCAATATCCATGTGAGATCCTCTAGATCTCTTGAAGGATAACTCCTCCTCAGAGGTAACATCACTACTCACCTCAATCTGTCTCTGACTAGGGATGTAGATCCGGTATGCCTTTGAAGACTCATTGTACCCCACAAATGTACCCTTTCTTCTTGAAGGGTCTAGCTTGGTCCTTTTCTCCTTGGGTACATGAAAGTATACTAGACACCCAAAATATCCTGAAGTGTCCAACCTCCTGCTTCACTCATGAACTATGTTTATACTAGACATCTCATGGTTCCCTCATGGAACACATGTCTATGACATATCGAGGCTCCCTCATGGAACCAATGTCCCCCAAGACATATCAATATTTCCTCGTGAAACCAATGTCTTGGTTCCTTCATCTAACCATCTGAGGTATGTCAGTATGAAGTCCACATCCCCCCTTACTAGTCCACACAAGACCCTCCAAGGAGAATTTATAATGTTGTTGCCTCAACCATCAACACATTGACACAATATTCATGTGATCTTAGCTAAAAGGGTTAATCACTGCTTCTCATTTCCATCTTTATCAAGCCACAAAATACTCGCGTTGATCTCACCAAATGATAGACAACTTGGTGAAACATGCCCCATGTGCAACTTAGCACAAACGGATGTGGATTAAACCAATGAGGATTCTTGGTAGTATACCTCGTGATCTCATCCTACAATATATGACCCATTGGCATTACATGCACAAATGACCCATATGAAGGGATATCCACTCGCCTTCCACACTAATAAGAGATCCACCTTAAATGCTCACACCCAAGTCTCTTAACAACAATATTTTCCATAATATGCACTTTGAATAGGATAATATTCATAATCTAGTTCTACATTCTGCCATGACCATGGCCCAAGTAATCCACAGATGATTTATGGCAGCAATGATGAGTGCACATAATGGATAATAGGCTCCATAAATCCGTCCACGGCTTCATCTCTAGCAAATTCTGATTTCCATCAGATGCAGCTTCATTGTCAAGGAAATAAAAAATCTCTCTATCTCTCTAACCAGATGCTGATAAACAATAATGGACGCCTGTAAGTCCTTTATCATATTGGAGGTAACGTGCACAGTCACCAGTGCTCGATTTTTCCTCCATAAACTTGTATTTTCTCGATCTGTACTAACCTGCAACGATGCCTTTCACTGCCATAGTTCTCCTTTGGCTCGGGCTCTAAATTGTTAGAACGTTTGTGATTGGAAGCGAACATGGCATAACTAGGTTTCTGTCATATAACAGGATATTGAAAGTAGTCATTTGGCAGGCTATTCAGAATCCTATTCAATTTACTTGCAGTCTGCTCCTTCTTATGGGAGTTATGATGGCCTCCCAGAGTCTTATAATTGTAGAACTGTTTTGAGCAATAGCGGCAAGGAAAGACACTAGATTTAGAGGCCTGGGCGGAGCTTGTCCTCTTGGAAGTAGAACCCTTAGGCACATCATTATGAACTTCCTTGTTTGCATCGATTTATCCTCCTAAAAATGCCTTTACTGGGAGGTCATCATGGCCAAAATTATTGTAGTGTTGTGTAAGATCCACTCCAAATAGTCTGAGCTCATGCTTCTTATGATCGCCCTCAAAATCCATGGATCCACTAAATATTATATATATATATATATATATATATATATATATAATCTCTGCACTTTCCGAGTGTTTGCATAGTCTAGACTGTTGGTTTTTCTTCATATTTTCCTGGGCCCTCTGTGAGGAAGTCATCTGAGTCCTGCTCTGATACCATGTTGGTTTTTATTCATATGAGATATGAGAGATATTCGATATGTTATTACAATAATGTGTGTTCCATATATAGAGAACATAAGGTGACCATCCATAAAAGGATGCATCCCTTGAATAATCAATAACTACTTATTATTATCATTTACTTATTATATACTATATTTAATAATCAATAATAATTATATTATTAATTATTATCTTTAGAGAATGTCTTCTCGATGTTGTCTAAACATCAACATGTTGTTCAGAACAACTCATCATCACATCATAATGACATCAATGACAATATGTCCAACACCATCTAGCTTTGTATTTTAATCTGAGACATTACATCAACAAGAAGACAAAGTTAGAAATATAAATCAGAAGGTTCAATGTCCAGGAAAATGTCAACAAGCCTAAAACCCTAAAAATTCAATTTTGATGGAAAGCCAATCTAAGAGATGTAGCAGGTGCGCTAGGGCAAGGAGAGTTGATCTATGATGAAATTTGTCGCAACAACTTTATAGTAAATGCTCAATGAGCTTTACAAGTTTAGGTCTGTGCAGTGGTAAATTGTAACGACAGATCTCACGATCTTCCTTCCAGTGGTTAGACTGTTCTGAAGGAAACTTGCTATGATACAATGTTAGATTTTCATTAGTTTTGTTAACATTATATTTACCATAGAATTTGTATCTTCTTTTAACATTCAATAATCATATACTCAAATATATAAATAGCATATAAACAAGCACAAGAAAACACAAAGATTTTTCCTGGGAAAACCCCAAACTTGAGGAAAAAAAAACACAGCCAACTTTTCTTAGAGAGAATGTTTCCAATACAACCATGAACAAGATTTATTCACAAGAGAAAACCAATAATGAAGAAACCCTGATAACAAATACTTATCTCTTCCTCTTGTCAAACCCTAATGAGGGTAGACAATTGAGCAACACCACAGAATTGGTGCAAGATAGGTGCATCACTAGAGTAAGATAGCACACCACAGAACTTGCACAACTAGCAACTGGTAATTGCAACTACAACTATAATTGCAACTGTAACTACTACTGCAACTAGGGATGATTTTAGGGACTAAATTTCACTCATGGGCTAATTTTCCATGTTTTTCCAAAAAAATCTTTGTTATTCTAAAAATGATTTGCCCAAATTCTATAAGAAAAAATTATTTTACCTTAAAAATCGCCAAAATTTTATATAAACTATATAAAATCCTTATAAATTTGAATATTTTTACAAAAATATCGCAAAAAAAATAAAGTTGGAATATGAAGGATTAGTAAGATTCGCCAAGGTTTCTAGATTTAAAAATAATTTTTCATCCTTAAAATCATCCTTGACTGCAACTGGCACAAAGAAATTGGGTATCACCACACAACATTAGCACAACTCTTTCATCGGTAACACACAAGCGAAATCACCAATAGCCACCAAGAATATCCATCCCCAAGTGGGGCCCACTCTCCAAGGGAACCAGAAACCAAAAATAGCAGAACTGTTGCAACTGCCTAGTGTGCACTATAGAAGGAGAACTACCTGATTGTACAAATAAATTAACCCGGACTTGTATTTATACTAATATAGGCACTTGTTTGGGGCCGACTTCTTATTTTGGGTCTTTAAATTTATTTTATTATTTATGTGGGTTGACTTCTATTTCTAGAAATTATATTTCCACTTTAATTATTTTCTATGGGTCAACTTCTCTTCTTTGGTCTACTATTTATATTTATTCTTTTCCAGAGTGTTCTTCAATTGTTCAATGGTCTTCCTTTGACTTCTTGGAATCTTCTTCTCCTCTAATAAAATTTGTCCAAAAGTAAATACCTCCTGCAACTAAAAATACATCAACATGTTGAAGTTTTGGTAGCTATGGGAAGTATTTTCCTCCTATAAAACCTTTCTTAGATGAAGATAATATTATGGAAGAAAAAATAAAACCATTGAAAAGTGGAAGAACACCCCAGAAGATAAGTCGGCCCGCCAGAGAAGAATAAAGTAAAGTTGTAGCCTCCAAGAACTAAAGAAGTCATCCCACAAAGAAAAGATAAAGGGTAAATAGAATTTCCCAAAGAAAACGTTGACCCAGCTAAAGTGACAGGAAGTCTATAAATAAGAAGACGTCTTTCTCATTTGGTCTCACTCACTCATTCATCACTCACTAAAGGAGAAGGCGCTAGTCTGAGGCAAGGAAGGAAGACACAACACTTCACTTTGGAGATTCTTGGTTGATTATTCCAGGTGGTGGTTTTCTCTTGTGCGATCCCCTTCTAAAGAGGTGCGCTACTTTTGTATAGTGCTACTGTTGCAGCTTTGTGGTGTTGTTGTTGCAGCTACCTGGTTTAATTTATGCGCTATCCTTGTACTATGGTTCTTCATTATTTGTTTTCTTTTAAGAGTTGGTTCATGGTTGAATTATTTGGACAAAATCTATTTAAGAAAGGTTGGTTGGGGTTTTCCTCCATTTGGGGTTTTCCCATGATAAACTATTGTGTTCTCTTGTTCTTGTTTATGCTTCTTATATGATATAATTGTTAAATTAAAAGAAGATCTAAGAAATCAGGTAACTCTACTGCTCTGTAAATAAAGAAAATCTAACATTGTTGACTTCACATTCTTCTTCACTTGTCGCATCACTTCTTTCTTCCTCTTATCTTTCTTTGACTCCAATCTATTCACTAACTATTGTTTTTTCTCCTTGATTAAAAGGTGCAAAGGGGGTGGTATAAAGGGGGGTTAATACCATTTTCTTCTTAAACTTCTCGTGAGGTAACCCAAAGAGTTATCTACTTGCAACCACGCAAGACCATTCAATAGTATCAACTCATCTCCCCCACCACTAGGGGAGCCTCCATATTCCTTTTCTTCTGGCACGAAACAATATGTGCCCTCTCTTCCTAACCTGACTATGTACCAAAAACATGTGTGCCTACCTCCAGGTCGATGCATGCACTGTCATTGCGTGCTTCATCTCTTGTTCGGATCTACGCACTTCCACCTTGCATAAAATCTCTCTCCCCACTCAACACAAAACTTATTTGTGTGCCATCCTCTTTCCTACTCAGCACACTGCCACTACACCAAGTGTCAAATTATATTCTGATTGGCGCCTCATAGTAATTCTTGAAAACTTTTCTTCTTGTCAATGCATCACTGTGTGACACTTCCTCCTCTGTATTTATGGGTGCACCACAAATTTTCACATGCGCACCACACGTGTGCGCTCTCTTCTCTTTTAAGGTTGTGGAATACCACAACAACCAAAGGTTTTTGGCTTCATCAGCTCTATGGGTATTCCCATATATATAGCATCTCTCAAACAATTAGACAAACTGATTATAACAAAATCCACCAGTTATACAAAATGTTCAATGAAGAGTGCATGCATGCACATTTTAAATTTAGTTGATGTGCATGTGCATGCTACCACATGGAAAATTGATTGGCACGTTTTCAACAATATCCACCTTGACAACAATTTGCCTGATATATCATGCCTAAATTAATTCATTACCTTTTCTGCAAGCTAAGAGAAGCCAAACACCATCGCATCTTCTCTAACAAAACTGGTTTCTTAAACATGTCTGCAGAATTCACTTTGTATGGACCTTTTCCAGAGCCACTCCCCCTTCATCAACCACATGTATTACAAAATGGTATGTGATAGAAATATGTGTTGTCTTACTGCGATAAGATAGATTTCTTTCCAAATGAATAGTACTTTGACTATCGCAAAATACTTTCACCTTGTCCTGCATCCTTCTAAACTCACTCAGCAAACCTTTTAACCAAAGTGCCTCCTTGCATGCATGTGAAGCAGCCATATGTTATGCCTCAGTAGTGGATAAAGAAACTAAGTTTTGAATCTTTGACATCCAACTAACAGGACCTCCTCCAAGAGTAAAGACATATCCTGAAGTAGATCTCCTTTTGTCCAAGTCACCTACAAAATCCAAATCTACATAACCGCAAACTGAATCACTAGAACCATCATAGGTGATAGAATAATTACTTTTTCCTCTAAGATACCGAAGCACCCATTTCACTGTTTTCCAGTGCTAGTTACCTGGATTTTCCATGTATCCACTAAGAAAACCAACTGCAAGTGAAATATTTGGTCTAGTACACACCATCACATACATCAAACTGCCTATTGCATTAGCTTATGGTACATGTAGTATTCTAGATATAAAATAGTATGCCTAACATAAATATTTTATCCAGAAATGGAAGAACAACAATGATATAACCAAAAAAACACTAGAATAATACCATAATTACACCAGAAAGAGCACCTTAATTAGTGATAGAAATGTTCACTTGCCTCTTTGAGGGGGAAACCTGCAACAGAGCAGAGCTCTATTACAATAATATCCAAGGAAAAAAAATCCATACCCTCTACTCCTATTTATAATAAATATGTCTATCCAAAAGAACAATCTAGAGGAAGATCCTTCTAGAAGCGGAAGCTTCTATTAGGTCTTCTTACATTTGACTTATTCTTCCTTATTATTAGGCCTTATTAATGTTGAACTTTATTACATGGAAATATATTATTCTACCTACGTGAAGGGTTAGAGATTTTAGGTCCCTAACATGTCCTCCCCCTTCAAAACAGTCTTTCCTCAAGGCTTGATATGAGGAAATTGTTGTAGAATGGTAGTTGGATCTTAAGTGGCATATGTTGTAGTTGTATATTTCCACTGGACTAACACTTCCTTGATGGTGCGCTAACACAGACGATGCTCACACTGGTCCAAAATCGCTTGTGGTTGCAACCATATGGAACCTTCTTCATCCAACTCGGGTAGGCTTGTTTGAATTTGGAACTTAATTCCAATCACCTTCTTTAAGCACGAGACATGAAAAACATGATGGATCTTAGAATGACTAGGCAAAGATAACTAATAGGCCACCTGTCCCACCCGCTTGAGAAAAGTATAAATACCATAGAACTTTGGCGTCAGTTTCTGACAATGGTCGGCCTTGAGAAAAGTTTGCTTATAAGGTTGTAGTTAAAGAAACACCTAATCTCCTTAAACAAATTGACATTCAAGGCAACCTTGATCCGCCTGTTGCTTCATGCAATTATTGGCCATGATCAAATTCTCTTTGAGGGTATGGAGAATAGCCTCTCAAACTGTAAGCATTTGGTCAACCACTTGGACCTTCTAGACACCTCACATATATGAGAGAACTGAAAGTGGATTTTGTCCATATACTACTTCAAAAGGAGTCATGCGGTTAGTTTTATGGTAAGAAGTGTTGTACCACCATTCAATGAGTGGTAACCATTGAGCCCACTGATTTTTCCTTTCCGATGCAAAACACATCAAATATGTTTCCAAAAACTTGTTGACAACTTCAATTTAACCATCAGTCTAGGGATCATAAATTGTGCTAAGATGCAATTGGGTGCCATGTAGCTTTAACAGTTCTTGCCAAAAATTCTGGTGAAAGTGGGATTCAATCAGAAACAATAGAATGAGGCATGCCATGAAACTTGAAGACTTGATCCATGAAAATTTGAGCCACATTGGAGGTTGTAAATGAGTGTTGAAGAGCACATAAATGAGCATACTTGAAAAGACGATCAACGACCACCATGATGACTGATTTATTGCTTGATTTAGATAATCCCACGATACAATCCATAGAGATATCCCTTCAAATAGCAGGTGGCATCATAAGTGATTATAATGTGCCAAGAGATTTGACTGTTTCACCCTTGTTGCGTTGACAAACATCACATTCTTCCACAAAATTGTGAATCTCGTATTTCATACCATCGCAGAAAAAGAACGTTTGACCCAGTCATAGGTTTTGGTAAACCCTGAGTGCCCGGTTGTGGGTGTAGCATGAAGCTCAGAAAATACCATGGATTTAAGTTGTGAATGTTTACTTAAATACAAACGACCTTTGTAGCGAAGCTCATGATTGTGCCAAGAGTACCCTGAGGAAACTGGAGAATTGGCCTGCAATTGTTGGATCAGATGCGAAATTTTGGGATCGTGTAGCCATTTCTGGTGAAAAACTTGGAGCCAATATGGTAAAATGAAGGAGAGAGAAAAAATGGACCCTTCATCTTCATATTTTATTGAAAGTACATCAACAACCACAATGTATTTTCATTTCTTGTAAATGAACTCATAATCATATCCAAAGAGTTTAGTCACCCATTTTTGTTGCTCCTAGAAGGAAGGGCATTGTTACAGAAAATACCTGAGGCTTTAATGATATGTATTAATTTTGAAGTGTTGCCCCAATAGATAAGGGTGTCAAATATCCACTGCATGTAGAAAAGCCAACATTTCTTTTTCATAGATTGATTTTCCCTAATATCGCTTTGACAGTTGTTTTTTGGTAAAGGCCAAAGGCCTACCATCTTGCATAAGGACTGCTCCAATTCCTCTCCCAAAAGCATCACATTCCAGGAAAAAGGTCTTTGTGAAATCAGGAAGGACTAGGACTGGAGTTATGCACATTGATGCCTTCAAAGTCTGAAAAGACTGATCAGTTCAGGGATTCCAAGTGAAAGAATTATTTTTAAAAAGAGCAGTGAGAGGTGCCATAATATTTCTATAATTCTTAACAAATTAGCAATAATAGTTTGTTAAACCTAAAAATCCACGCAATATTTTGAGTCTTTGGGCAAGAAATAATTCTTAAGATACAAGCAATAATAGTCCTGCATAGCTTAAATATTTTAAGAATCCACCATGACACCTTCCTTGCCAATAATATGACCCAAGTACTCGACTTCCAAGGCTCCAAAATCACATTTATATTGTTTGAGGAAAAGTTGGTGCTGAGAGAGTAGATGTAGAACTCTATCCACATGAGAAATATGGGTTGTCCAAGTTTTACTATAGATGAGTATATCATAAAAGAAAACTAAGACAAAATGACGAAGAAAAGGATGAAAGACATGATTCATGAGGCTTTGGAAAATGGAGGGAGCATTACACAAGACAAAAGGCATGACCAAAAACTCATAGTGGCCCTCATGAGTTCGAAATGCACTCTTAGGAATGTTTGTCTCGTTCATACGTATCTTGTGGTAACCAGAACGAAAATCAAGTTTACTAAAGAACTGGGCACCATTTAATTCATCCAAGAGGTCATCAATGACAGGAATGAGAAATTTTTCTTTGATGGTGAGTTTGTTGAGGGCGCGGAAGTCAAGACACATACGCCAAGAGACTTCTTTATTAAGGACCATGACCACAAGAGAATATTAGGGGCTTGTACTAAGACGAATAACACCTGCGGTGAGCAATTCTTGAACATTTTTTTCAATTTCATTTTTTAGGAAAAGGGATGATGATAGGGATGAACATTGGGAGGTACGTTGTTGGGGACAAGAAGAATGGAACGATCACGAACACCACGGGAAGGAGGAAGTCCCTAAGGAGTGGAAAACACAACTTTATGTTTGGAGAGGATGGATTGGAGGTCTTGCGGCATAAAGGGTGTCTCAGTGGCTTGAATGGCAGGGAGTTGTGCAATAATTCCATAATGACTTTGTTTTAAGAGCTTTTCCATGCGATGGGAACTGATGATCTCTGGGGAACTGACAATGATTCCTTGGAACTTATATTGTTGGCCCTCCTTGTTGAATTGCATGGTTAATTCCTTAAAATCCATGAGAATGGGACCTAGAGTCCTTAGCCATTCTGCACCCAACACAATGTCACAACTTCCCATGTCAACAACAAACATATGATATTTCATGTGGTATTAACCAATTTGGAGACACACATTTTCATAACGCCCCCCACATTTCATGGACCCGCCATTGACAATCATGATTTGAAAATTGTTGACAGCACGGATATGCAAATTAGTTTCTTGGAAAATGCGATGATGAATAAAATTATTGGTGCTTCCACTGTCAACACGAATGATGACCTTCTGATGTTTAATGTAACCAATTACGTTAAGATTTTGGCGAGCAGAGACCCCAGTGAGGGCATTCATGGAAATGATCGGTTCGAATTCGGGAGGTCTGAGGGTGGGGTCATGTCATTGGGTTCAGGTGACTCGACCACAAGGGCGGCCTCAACATCGTCTTCTCAAACACCCTCGGAGATGGCCATAAAAATATTTTGCTACTTACAGTTGTGCCCGAGAAAATATTTTTCATCACAATTATAACAAAGACCTTTGAGTTATCGTTCAGCCATTTCTACCATGTATGGATCTTTAGTGGACTAGAAGGAGGAGTGGGAGTGACTCGTTTAGGGTGAGGAATAAATGAGGGTTTTCAGTTTTGAGAAAAGACCACCTGTTGTGCTTCCTTATATCTTTTAATAGATTCCACCCAACGCTGAGGTTGAGCCATGAGGACAGAGGCACGAATCTCATCCTTGAGGCCACTGATAAAACATTCTCAGAAAAAAGCATCAAACAAGCCCTATGTATGGAAATCCAATCACTCAAAAGTGGTTATAAAGTCTTCCATTGTGCCAGATTGTTTCAACTTTGTCAAATGGCCTAAATGGTTGGTGTCAGTGTCAGTGTCAAAGCACTCATAAAGCTATGCCACAAATTGTGTCCAAACCGCATACCCTTGGAGGGAATTTTTTATCTATTGCCACCATTGTCAATGTTCTTGATCTAGATGGAGAATACCATACCAGAGTTTGGCCAACTCATCTGTAATGCCATACAAAGACAAATAATATTTCATTTGAGTTACCCTTGAGTTTTTCACTCACAATAATTCTCCAATGTGGTAAAATGTGTTCTAATGATCAATCCCAAGGGGTGACTAAGGTCTAGGATTGTTGTACATGACCATGCTAGACATCTTCTAGAGTTTTGCAGAAATCCATCAAGTTTTGATAGTTATTTTTTAATTTATTAAAACTCTCCATTTAATGAGAATTTTAATTATTTTTTATGTAAAATGTAAACATTTGGTCCTTGGGGATTTTGTATAGGAGTGTGAGTACTCAAAAAAAATGGTAGAGGACCCCCTATACCCTTGGACCAAGTTTCAACTCATATGGACAAGTTTTTCTATGTCTTTGTCCATAAGGAGTCCAAGTCAGTCTAGAATCAACATTTAATTGTTTTTAATTGGCTAAGGTAAAATAGCCAAATATTGTAAAACATGAAAAAAAACATGAGAGAGAGTGGGAACTGTTTTCTAACATTTTTCCTAAGTTGGAAAAACAATTTTCCACTTAAACAACCCCCCCTTGCTTAGCCAACAACCAAAAGTTACATCCCCTAGTGAAAAGTGTGCCCCCCTTGCTCATGAACACATGGGAATTCAAAAATTAAAGTGAGCAAGCCATATAAACCCTAAGTGCGTCCTCCTTAGACCCTAACTTATTTTTTGGATTAGTGAAAAGGTGGTTTCCCCCTTCCTCACTAACCCCTCAAACCCTAAACATGACCAAAACCTTAAAAGTGTGCCCTCCTTGAGATGATCTCCCTCCCTTTGATGGATGTCACTTGGAGCTCATCCAAGAGATGTCTCTCTTTCCTCCCAATTATAAAATAATGTCTACCCCTCCTCATTTCCATATCTATTTCTCATATCAAGTTTATGTTTCCCAAATCTCTCCCACTCCTCTCTCTCTCTCTCTCTCTCTCTCTCATTTATTCTTGTAAATCTTGCTGCAAGTATTTGCAGCAACATTTTTCTCATTAATAGAAAAGATTTAGAGGATATATATGGTGCATTGGGAGTATTATTGATGTTATACATAGTTCTTTCATGAGGTGATATATTTATTTGTTCTTGTGTATTCTTTGGTGCATTGTCTAGACTAAGAGATCCAAGAAAAGTATTTTGCTTGGAGGAAATAGATAGTAGTATTGCTATTTATTTTTTTGAGATATTTCATAAGATTTTGCAAAGTATTTTACAAGCTCTTTTGATGTGCTCACCTCCTTGTTAGTTTTGTAGTAAATATTCACTTTGTGCAAGTCACCAAGGGGTTTGAAGAAGTAGATTCTAGATTTGGGAATTTACTCCTCCAACCAACATAAGCCTCCAATAATTTTTTACTTTCATTTCCTCTCTTTCCATTTGATTTGATGCAAATTTACATTCTGGAATAGTCATATAAATCTGTTTTTTATGTTCATATTTTCACTATAAAAATTTATGTTTTTCTTACTAACAAAAATTACTAAGTTTTGGGTGTTTTTGTAGCATTTCCAGCAAGTTTTTGCTCGCTGTTTTTTGCAGATTATCGTCAGATCAATGGGAATTAAGTATCCCAAGAGAGCATATTGGGCTTGCATTATTTTCCATTAACTTAAAAAATTGTATTGTAAATTAGTTTAGTGCCTACACCTTGCAAAGTGATTTGGCTATGCCAATCCATGCAATATCATAAGGCTAGATCATCTAATTTGTATGTTTTTATTTTTTCATTTGTTTGTCTCACTTCTCTCTTAAAGAGAAAATGGTGTGTAGCTAGTTTAGCTATTTCATTTTAAGTTATTTCTTTTACATGTCACCCACCTTGGCACAAAACCGGTAGATTTTTCCTCCTCCTTGTGACATTGTTGTGAGGTTGTCTAGTCCTTTAATTTACATTATTTTTCCCACATTTTTCCTTAAGGCAAAGTTGTGTGGCTACGCCATTGTAAATTCTCATTGTTAGTTATTCAATTTATAAATTTGTGCCCACACTTTGCATTGTTCTTTTCTCTGCCAACCTTGCAATATCATGAGGCTAGACTCTTTATTTTCTTTGGAAAGTAATCTAAATTGTGCCCCGCCTGTACCCCGTATTTCTTTCCCTTGCCACTTTGGATTTGGGAAAGAAAGAAAGGGAAAGGGAAAGGGATTGTGAGGTTAGTTTAATTAGGCACTTGATTATTTCATTCTTTCAATCATAAAAATAGGGTGACTTGAGAGGCTACTTGAGGTTGAAGTTGGGGACGTATTCATGGCACTATGTGTCCCTCTTGTTGAGCGTCCAAGCAATTTGGATCTGACCTGAGGAGATAGGGAAGGACCTTGTTTGTCCTTCCTTTTTAGCGCCCAACATTTCCTTTTGACTGAATGGGTAGAGACTTGGGGTAATCACATAGTATAGGCTTGCATCTCTCACACCTTAACTCCCCCTAATTCAAGAGGGACTTAAAACTGATTAAAATTTCCCTACACACTACTTTCACAACACTTGCAATTTCGAGTTCAGTTATCTTTTTTTTTCCAAGTTCTGTTATTTTTCTTTCAAAGAAATTTACTTTTCAAGTTGTTAGTTTTCCAAGAATTCTCAAATCCATACTATCTCTTTCATTGTGAATATCTTTATGATTTGATGTATCATTGTTTATGGTGTTGAAAGTATTCTTTCATTTTGGAATATTTGTTTAGAGCTAAGTTATTTCATTGTTTAATTCATTGTTTAAATAGTTTATGTTATATTTCATTTTGTGGATTATCTTGTAATTTTGTAATTGAACTTTGGGTATGTTTTAGGCACGAGTCTGTTTTTCTATCTTAAAAAGGAGATTTGCTTGTCATTTGAAAAGTTGCATTTTGCATTTGCTTATCATGGTGTTGGTTATCCTTAAAAAACCAATTTAACTCCTAGATCACTAATTCAACCTTAACATAGTTAAGTAGGGTCTACCCCCTTTGGCTTCCCTAGGAGTGAGCCTAGATGGAAGACGTCTACATTGAGGTGATAGTGGGTTTGGACTTAGGATTGTACCTCCAAGGACACACCAAGTGGGTTGGAGACTTCTCCATGCTTGTAGGTGTGTATAAGGATGGAAACACTCCAGACTCATGATAGAGACTAATGTGGTGAGATATATGGTCGAAGATCGTATATTGTTACCTATACAAATTGTTTTAGCAGTTAAAATCACCTTCACGTGTGAATGCGGGCATAATTGAGAGGTCTTATACCATATAGGGGTTGTGGATGGTCTGGATTCAATTCTTCTGGATAGTCACAAAGCACCCAATTTCTTTGTAGAAGTGGTGGATATCCTTCAAGACATAGGGAACAAAATCTTGGTTGGTGTGGAAGTAGCCATTTTTTACTAGGGTTCTCCTAGAAAGCAGGAGCTAGTTGGCTTATGCAGAGAGGCGGATATGGAGCAAAAGACCTTCCAACATGATATCAAGGACATGCATTGCCAGACAAGATGCTCAGAGACAAGACGTCTCTAGCAGTAGTATACCTCCACAATGGGATCATACCAAATAGCAAAGACAGTTCCAATGATCATGGATACATCCTGTCAAGAGTGAATGAAGAAAAACTATGTTGATAGATCCAGTAGAGAAGGAAAAACACATTATGAGAATCAAAGGGATAAATTGTAGCAGTTCTAGTACATGAGTCAATCCATGATATGTTAAGGAAGCATGCATGGCAACAGTTCTAGTGTATGTAGAGGAACTCCAGAGAGGGAGGCGGTATTACATCCAGAGGGAGCAGAGATTGAGTTACCTCCATAAAAGGACGAAGAGCTACCTTCAATGTCAGAGGGAGAAGAGACAGAGGAGGAGTCACATCTAGCTCTAGAGGGAGTGTTGATGTTTTCAGCTTCCTGAGACATTAGTTTCATGAGGTTACCTTGATATATCAAATATGGTCCAAGATGACTTAGCATGATTAGCATTTACCTATGTTTCTGTGGGCAGAGGCATCCATGACTGCAATGTATGTTCATAACAGAAGTCTTCATAAGACTTTGAGGAACATGATGCCCAAGGAGGCCTTCACCGGAGTGAAGCCTGAGGTTGGACACTTCAATATATTTGGGTGTCCAGTATACAGTCATGTACCCAAGGAGAAAAGGACCAAGCTAGACCCTTCAGGAAGAAAGGCTACATTTGTGGAGTATAGTAAGTCTTTGAAGGCATACCAGATCTACATCCCTGGTCAGAGACATATTGAGGTGAGAAAAGATGTTACCTTTGAGGAGGAGGTAGCCTTCAAGAGATCTAGAGGATCTCACATGGAGATTGATAGTGAGCAATAGGAAGAGATGGTGCCTTCTCCTCCTCACCCTCCAGTTGTTCAGAGGGAGAAAGTTGGTCCTATTGATCCAATTGATCTCGTTGATCTTGTAGCTCCAGTTGATGTTTCAAGAGATATTGCAGTAGGTCGGAAGAGATATGCATGGGCTTGTCACACTCTGCAGGAGGAAGAAGAATATGCAGCTCCTCGTGGTACCTTCCGAAAGAGAAAGAGACCTCACAGATATTTGTGAAATGTCGCATCTATGAGCCACATCATTGATTCTCAATCGTCCTGTTATGAGGAGGCCTCTAGTCTACCAGTATCGAGAGATGCCATGATGGAGGAGTATGAGACCATCGTGAAGAATGATGTGTGAGATATTGTTCCAAGACCTAATGGGAAGTCTGTAGTGACTTCCAAGTGGATCTCTAAGATAAAACACACAACTGACAAGAGAATCGAGAGGCACAAAGAGAGATTTGTTGTTAAAGGAATCTCTCGGGTGGAGGGAATAGATTATGAGACATTTTCTCATTTTTCTCGATACACTTCTATCCAGACGATTATTTCTCTTGCAACATCCATGGATTGGAGACTACATCAGATGGGGATGTGAAGACAACCTTTCTTAATGGAGAGATTGAGGAAGAAGCATACATTGAATAGAGAGATGATTTTGTGATACATGAGAAGGAGTCTCATGTGTGAAGAATAAAGAAGGCCATGTATTGACTCAAGAAGGAACCTCAAGCTTGTTATGAGAGAATTGATGGACACCTTATGAGTTTGGGCTTCAAAAAAAGTGTTGTTAATCCCAACCTGTACTACAAGATTGTTAATGGTGAGTCCCTGATTTTGGTCCTCTACGTTGATGATTTATTTCTCACCAGTACAAAGAGCCTTATTGTTGAATGCAAGTATGCATTGACCTCTGAGTTTGAGATGGAGTACCTTGGTATCATCCACTATTTCTTGGGACCAGAAGTGTGGCAGATATCTAATGAGATCTACCTGATTCAAGGGAAGTACACAGTTGAGATATTCAAGAAGTTTGCGATGTTGAACTGTAAGCCCGTGGCTACACCAATAATGACGAATATGAATAAACTTAGTGTGTATTCTTCTAATTCTGACGATATTGATTTGATCTTGTATAGACAACATATTTGATCATTAATGTATTTGGTTAACACCAGACCAGATATTTTTTATGCAGTGAGTGCACTTAGCCAGTTTATGAGTCAGTCGATCCAGACACACTGGATTGTTGCGAAGAATGTGTTGAGATACCTGGGAGGCATAGTTTTCCATGGTCTGAGATATAATTCCAATATTGAAATGAGATTGCAGGGATAAACTGACTATGATTGGGCATAGAGCGCAATGGACATGAAGAACACCTTTGAGTGTTTCTTCATTTTCGGATCTGCCACAGTTTCCTATTGTAGCAAGAAATAGACTTATGTGGATTTGAGCACTGCAGAAACAGAGTACATTGCATTGAGTATGGAAGTCCGCGAAGAAGTGTGGCTTCGCAAGCTCCTTGCATATTTATTCGTACATGTGTTGGATTCCATCGTTATTCATTGTGATAACTATAGTTGTGTGAAGCTCTCAGAGAATCCATTGTTTCATGACAAATTGAAACACATTGAGATTAAGTACCATTACAAACGAAACATTGTGCAAAGGAATGCAGTGCTAGTGCAGTACCTTCCTAAAGATGAGCAATTTGTTGATGTTCTTACCAAACACCTTACCAAAATGAAGTTAGATTACTTTCTTGATAGACTTGGTGTGGTAGAGAATGTCTCCCTCATTGAGAGGGAGTGTTGATGTTTGCAGCTTCCTGAGAAATTCGTCAGATCGTACTCCTTTGTGACTGAGTGGAGTTGATCTGTGAGGACACTTATCCGAGAGGGATAAGTGGGTTTGCGCTTATATCCCAACGTCCCTTGTGGAGAGCACATGAGGACACGTCAAAGGAGATGACCTTGACATCACACACTATGGGGAGTTGACCCCAAAGTTAGCAGAACCAGAATGATCATTGAATCGATCGACCCAAAAAACAAAAACCGAACCAGAACTGGAAAAAAAATGGATCAAAAAATCGATCACTAAAACTACACAAAATATTCAAATTTTGAAAAACAAAATACATATTCATGCGCATCCATGTGAATCCAAACCATTATACAGAAATTTGCAAAGTTTCTCATATATATATATATATATATATATATAACAAGTAACAGTGTATAAAACCAAAATAGCACTAAGAGTAAGTGCACTCCATAGTCATATCAATATCTGAATCAAAATACATCATCTAAAAGGCTCTAAATGGCCTATAAAGTCCAAAAATAACTCTAGAGTCTAGGATAAAGGATAGAGAGTAGAGACTACACAATCTAATAATATAAATCTGCATACTAAAACTCAGAATGAGAGGAATCAGACTCAAAGTCATCATCTACATCATCAACATGAGTAGACTCGACAGGGGGATTCTGAGCCTGGCTTGATTCCCGTCGTCCAGAAGGAAAATATACAGTTTCAACATCATTGCACTAGGAATGATTTTAGGGACTAAATTTCGCTCATGGGCTAATTTTCCATGTTTTTCCCCAAACAAATATTTTCTATTCTAAAAATGATTCGGCCAAATTCTATAGAATAAAATTATTTTACCTTAAAAATCGCCAAAATTTTATATAAACTATATAAAAACCTTAGAAATTTGAATATTTTCACAAAAATATCGGCAAAAATTTATAGTTGGAATATGAAGGATTAGTAAGATTAGTCAAGGTTTCTACATTTACAAATAAATTTCCATCCTAAAATCATCCTTCCAGTGCATATATTCTCTCGATGAGGTTGGGGATCCAAATCCATCCAGGAAAGGTCTTCATTGTCAAAATTCGTTGACTGAGTCTCGACAACCCAATCTGATGAGGGATCAACATCATCCAAGAAAATGTTGTTGGATTTAGGGATCTTGTTCAACAATTGGTTGTGCCTCAATCTAAGGTTATACTGAACAAATACCATATCATTCAGCCGTTTTTTTCTTTAAACGGTTTCTCTTCTTGGTGTGTATATGCTCAAAAACACTCCAGTTGCATTCACACCTAGAAGCATTGCATGTATGGATCAATATCCAAACTGTAAATTTCTGCAATTCATGGCACTGACTACCAAATTGTTGACACCAATAAGTTGCATTTAAAGACAAAGAAGATTTAGCAGAGGAATTTGAAAGTTTGACTTAATTTTTTCCATGAATAATATAATTGAAATACTTTACAATTACTTACCCGATGGATTTTTTTCTCTACTTCAAACAATCATAGCCATGCCAAAGGTAACAATAATATCATTTAAATGCAAGAGTTTTTTGTGTATCACATCTTGCGTGTTGGAATCGGGGACCATGTGCTCAATGCGCTTGTATAATCCTTCTTTTACCTCCCCATCTGCTTCAAAATATTTTGTGTAAAGGTACCTTTCAAAGAGTTAAAACTTAAGAGTCAATGAGTTTGAACTTTGAAACATTAGCTAAAGTTTAAACATTTGCAATTAAAATTTAATAATATATCTTAAAAACTTTGAAATTACTCTTACCTAGGATTTAAGTAATACCCTGCCGCATGTAAAGGTCAATGTAGTTGTTTATTCCATATTTCATCAATGATTCTTCACAAAGGAAGATATTTTTGTCTTTTACCTTGATATACTTCCTTTATTTCCTCCTTGGCTTGATCCATGGCCTCATAAACAAAACTGATGGTTTGTTTATCACCATCCACCATTCTCAAGACTTTCACAAGAGGCGCACTAAATAACACTATCTCCTCTATCATTTTCCAAAATGCTTTCTCATACACTTTTTCAACAATCTCTTTGCCTTCAACCTTCTTGCTCCATTGAGATGCATTCCACTCATCACAATAGAACATCATCCTCAAGTTGGATTTTTGGTCGATCATGGATTGCAACGTAAGAATATTCGTTGCAAAACGTGTGATCGCTGGCCTGACAAGCTCTTTTCCATCGGTGTTTTTTTCTCATAAGGTTCAAAACCCATGTATGCTTGTAAATGTACCTTGTTATGCTTTTACCTTGTTCCACTCTTTTTTTACCCATTCAATTTTCCCAATATCCTCAACCATGAGTTCCAAAATATGGATTGCACATGGAGTCCACCAAATGTTATGATGTTTTTCCTCTAACATCCTTCCATCTGCAACATAATTTGAGGTATTATCTGTGATAACATATACAACATTCTTCACTCCCACCTCCTCAACTACTTCATCCAAAAGACAAAATAGTAAATGTTCATCTTTCACTTGATCAAATGCATCCACTGATTTAAGGAACATAGTTCCTTTACAGAAAGAAATAAGGAAATTAAAAATGGTGCAGGATCATTGATCATTCCATCCATGAAATATGATTGTGCACCCTGTTTTAGACCATGACTCCTTGAACTCTATGAGGTATTCCTTTACTCTTTCAACTTCATTTTTTAAACGATTCCCTCTAATATCCTCATAACTAGGTCCCTTAAAGCTCGGACTACATGAAGCTATAGCATCCAACATAGGTTGATAATAAATAGACCTTGCAGCATTGAAAGGTATGTCTACATCATACCACCACCTGGCAATGCATTCCCTGTTGGGATTTGGGTCCCTTGCAAAGTGGTCCCCATGTGCTTATGAGTCTCTAAGCACAAAGGGGGAGACTATTACTCTTGTACTTTACTTTATGATTATAATTTCACTTTGACTTGGGAGATTTAAGTCAAAAGTGAAATATGTCACTTACGTCATAAAGTTGACAATTCACGAAGTGGGTGAATTAATAGACATAAAAAAACTAAGGAGAGTGGGTTTCTTTAGTGAGATTTTTGGATGAGATCTCACCCATTGATTAGACTTGGCTAGATTGGATCGAGGCCATTGATCTTTTAGGGCTTGGCCAAAGGAGGCTAAAAGAGGGTAAAGTGTATTTTTTAGATTCATTCTTCACTTGTGAGAAGAGGAGACGAGGAGGAGGAGGAGGAGAGGGTGCATTTCTCAAGGAGAAGAGGGTGTACTTATATGGTGTTTTGAGGAGGAAGCTTGTGGTTGCTTGAGGGAGCTTGGAGAAGCCTTCCCTGGAGGCATGGCTACATTTCTAAATGAGCGTGCACACATATGATGGAGGGTGCATTTTCTATAGGAGAGGGTGAAACCATTAGAGGAGGGGCACATTTATAGTAGGAGGATCTCTACCCATTAGTTGTTGGCTCACTCCGATGGTCTTAGCTTACTCTTGTGTTATGGAGGAAGCTACATGGAGTGAGGGCGCATGAGTCTAGAGGAGGAGGCGCATTCTAAGGAGATAGGCGCATTTGCTTGAGGAGAGGGTGCATTCTTGAGAGGAGGGCGCATCAAGAAAGGAGTTGGCCTATTCTTTGTGGGTTCTCACTAGTAGAGAGGAGGCGCACTTCATGAGGAGATGAGGGTGCTTGGCTAGGGAGGATTCACTCCTTATTTGTGTGTTTTCATGTGTGGGGGGTGTTATCGCTCAGTTTGTAGGATAGGTCTGGATAGCTGGAGTCAAGGCTCAAACTGGCGTAACAGGAGCTTCCCCACCCACTGTCACCTCGATGGGGAGCTCTTTCTATTTAGGGTGGTTAATCCCAAGGGAGATGTCCCTAGTAATCTGGGGTTCTGAAGGAGAAGGATCAAGGTTTAAGATCTCAAAGGTTAAGGATAGGCTTCCCTTCATAGATTACTAACCAAATGATAGTCAAAAGGAGAGGAAGTTCCACTGGATGGCACCTGCTTACGAGACAAAAACTAAAAGAGTGTGCTGCAATGGTTAGTACTTCAAAGTATTGATGACTATCTTTAACATATATGAGCATTAATGAGAGTAATTATTGATGAAGTCAATGATTGCAATAAAATCTTATATTAATGTCACTTCTTCAATAAATACAAAATGATAATAGCATTCAATGTGTAAAATCAGATCCTTGTATATCACAATGCAAAGAATATCATAAATCTGCTCATAAATAATGTTGTTGTTGCGTCATACCTGCTAAAAGGTGGCGTCAGCCCTATGTCATCTAGACAAATGAGTGGACGTTAATGTTAAATAAGCTAATGAAAATGTTAACACTCAAATGTTTATCAAAGGAGGGCAAAGCCACAACGTTTGCACTTAAACAATGGTTAAGAAGAGGCTTGACGTCAATAATGTTGTTGCTGCTACAAAGCTGACATGAGCCCTAATTCAGGTTAGTTATGTACGCAAAGAAGTGGAACGTTTGCACACTAAGACAATGAAAATACTCTACACATCAATTCCAAATTCTAGGTGACGATATCACAATGTTTTTGAGGCCAAGCAAGGGTTTAAATAAGTATGACGTCACCTAGGGTTTAGGGTTAGTTTGATAGGTGTAGAAGTGGACGTTTTTGCAAAACAAACCAATGAAAATATTCAACACTTCTATG
>JZKD02S1844833.1:436786-446907 GCA_000966675.3 Picea glauca
TACCTGAAATAAGAAGAATAAAGAGAAACGCAAATTCAGTGCTATTAAGCTGAACATAAGTAATGAAAAGAAAATTTCACCAACTTGACAAATACGTAGCGTGATGAGTAAAAGCTTATGAAACCCCAGGTCAAAATAAATAAATGTAAACACGACTTTAAGATTGAATAAACTGGTAACAAAAGTAAGAGCCAAGCACCTCTTTATCCCAATTCGTATGCCATGTAAAAAAAAATGAGTGCAATGGTTTGAACTGCAGTTCCGCATATCATTCCTATCCAAATTCCCTGTAACAACAATCATAATCATTTAAATAATATAGTATTGCACTGTAACATCAACACCCAAATAAATCTGCAAGGAGAACGGAGAACTTTATGAGGTCTTTAAGTAAGGTGACTCCTAAATGAAAGACAAAACCTAATGCCATGTCAAACTGAATAAATTATCACGATGATAAACAGTACTCACCGTGATTCCTAAATGAAAGACAAAACCTAATACCATGCCAAAGGGAACTCCAAATAAATAGTAGCATATGATATTCACATAAGCAACCAAAGATTGCTTTCCTAATGCAATCGCCACACCTGAAAGAAAATAAGGAAGTACAATTACAGAGATCAGCCAAAAACAAGTGAATTAAGAAAATTCTCACCGTACTAACAAAGGCGATTATAAATCTCAACAAAATTAGATATTCATATGCAAATAAATCAGTTGGAATTTTGAAGATATCGTGGACAGATTTTACCGGCAACCACTGGTTGTACGCTATTGAGTATGATTGTGAACGCTAAGAACGAAAATTCATTAAAAAAAATGCCAGTTGTAAAACTAAATCATACAAGATTGAAGGAGCAACAATTTTACAATCGATATATAAGGCACAGTTTTAAACACCAATTCTGTCAAGTTATAAAACTGTTTCATGGAAAATTTGTATTTAATCATTTACAGAAAAAATAGGTAGACAGTTTATAAATGGTAAAGCTTCCAGTGAATGGCAAATAACTACATTATTGCATGCCACTGAATGGAGGCATCTTAGGTGTTGTGGCAACTATTAACATGCAGTCAACGTTTCTTACAGCCAAGGTATGCTCTTAGACCTGGGTATGCACGAATGAAAATTCATTAGAAAAAAAGCCAATTGTAAACTACTACAATACAATTAGAAGGAAACAAACCTAGATTGAGGAGAGCCTTCTCAACTGACGTGTCCATCTGACGGTTCCCAGTGTTTCCTCCATCTGTCATACCACAATTTTGCATGAGAACTAAGTGGAAATCATGCTCCTAGTAGATGAGACTTGTCTCATGAGAAGTAAGTGGAAATCATGCTCCTGGTAGATGAGACTTGTCTCTTTAATTGCATAGCATCCAGACACCAGTGGAATAAAGGCTTTGGAAGAATTGTGAATTCAGACACCGGCCGAAGCACGGACCACACTATCCAGGAAGTCAGAAGCTAGTTAGAGCATTAGGCTTGTATTTTAGCGCCCATGCCTACAAAGTCCTGAGCTCTGCATCAGGCTAAAAGGTCAACCCGGGAATGAAAGGGAATAGAAGCCCCGTCTGTTTTCACCCGCCCTGTAAAAGAGCATTCATTCTGTCGACATTATAACTGTACAAGCAAATTCGGAATCACTAAGGTATTACCTGAGCTACGCGAAAGTTGTTCTACGATCAATTACTCTTGGTTAATTGGTTAGGCATTGCTCCTTGGTCGCTCTTGATCGATTACTCTTGGTTAATTGGGTACGCGTCGATAGGAGAAGAACCCATTCCATATTCTATACCACAAAACAAGCAAAGTATGCCCATTATGAAACTAGATAGTTCAGGTCCTTATATATCCCCGGTATGGACACGTGCTTGTCCAGAGAACCAGAGAATGAAGTCTTAGCTCGGGAGAATCTAAGTCCCATCTCTGCAAATCCCTCAACCCTCATTCCTTTAAATGTCAAGACCAAGATAGAGAATTTGTTAGCTGGAAACATAAATAAACTAGTTTCATTATTTCCATAAATAAACCAGTTTCAATCCTACAGTTTCAACGACAATTTCAAAATCTCACGGGAACAATTAATTTTCTGAATAATGGCCAAATAGCTCAGTTCACTATTGAACAAGCATCAGCTAAACTATTTGTTCAAAATTTAGGTAGCTGGATAGGTTCTCTTCATAATAGAAAAACAGTTTACACCGAGTCCTTAGTGGGTCTCAGATTTAGAAAAAAAAATTATTTTAACTTGAGAGAAGGATTTTGGAAAGAAAAGTGTATATCTCCAAAAAGAAAAAGAAACTTGTCTTCCTAAGACCTACCCAAATTAATATCTTAAAAAACCTCTAATGACTCTAATTATCATGCCAGAATTAATATTATAAGTCGAGATGGTGGCAACATTGATGAGGGTGTAACCCTTGATTGCTTCATCTTGTGGATTATGGTCCGCCACTTCATTCCCACCATCTACTCCTCTGCTATATCAGATTTTTCTCACCCTCTGTGTCCTTCATCGCTGCTTCCAAGCGCCAAATCAAATTGATCGAGCTATCATACTTCTACCCCATATGATCCAATTTAGCAAATTATGATAATATACATGTTTCATTGCTACAACAGCCAGCCCTAGGGAGTTAGCGATTTAGCAGATCACATATTATCTCTGAGCTTCCACTCTTTTTATTTAGCATAATATGATGAACTTGTTGAGTGTTTCATAATAAATTGACTTACAATGATTATGTGTTGATGTAGGGATACAAATTGATTGTGGAGAATTGCAAAGCAAATGCGAGATAGTTGACAAAAATCTTGGAAAAGGCTAGACGTTTCAACAGTAGAGGTGGGTGTGCATTCTCACTGAAGGTCGAGGGCGTTTAGGCTTCCACAATAGAGGTGGGCATGCATTCCGTCTCAGCAACCTCGACCAGCGATGCAATCTCCTACAGCACATCCAGCCAGCTGTACCAGTCAGCAAGACCACCAACCAGCATAGCTGACAGAAATCCTGGAAAAGGCTAGACATTTCAACAGTAGTGGTGGGTGTGCATTCTCGCTGAAGGAAAAGGGCGTTGAGACTTCAACAATAGAGGTGGGTGTGCATTCTCGTTTAACCTCGCTGAACGACAAGGGCCTTGAGGCTTCAAAAATAGAGGTGGGCCTTGAGGATTGAAAAAGATGCACGACAAGGGCCTTGAGGCTTGAACAAGATGCAGAACTAATGGGAGGGACAAGCACTTCAGTAATCAAAATCAGTGGGAGAGATAGGAAAAGTGAGACTACGAGAGACGAGCACTTCAGTAAGAGAAAAGCAACAATGAAACAACATTCACTGTAAAGATGATTATAGTTCTTGCAAGCTACATGCAAGTAACCGGGTAGAGGTGAAGCTACATGCAAGTGACCAAGTGGAGGTGAAGCGCAGGGGACAGTTGACATCTCAGAGGCACCAAAGCGACTGCTACTCATGGAATATGTTTTATTCATTTGAAAACCTTAAGCATTTAATGTTTTGAATTAATGTTAATGTGAAACTTAGCATTAATTCAAATTGCTTGCTACATATCCAATTTTCCCTCAATTTTCCCTCTAGTTGCCTAAGTTTGAAGCTTGATTGCCTCGCTATGAGGCCAAATAAGGCCTCAAACTAAACATTTAGGACAAAATCTTAAAAACTAATTGGAAAATTGTATGAGATGTTAAAACTTTGGGTTAAGTGGTTGGTTTCCGTCCAAGACTAATAAAAACATTCAAAACCGATTACTAATACTCCTTAATAAGAATCTTTAAAGTACAATCATTGTATCATTTTTGTATGGAATCTTTTTTAATAAAATTATTGAAATAAAAATGTTTTTGATTATTAAAATTCACATTAAAAACTTTTATATATACACCAAAATTCAATATATATATATATAGAGAGAGAGAGAGAGTTGTATTTTATTTTAATATGTATATACATACCAAACGAAAAATAATAATATCAAAATTAAAGCCCATTCAAATCCCATGCCTATGAAAAATATTTATAGGTCTATTAAAATATAATAGACATTCCATAAAAGGTTTATTCAAAAATAGAGACCAGGAGAGATGTTACTCATGGCTAAAGATTTGTTCAAAGATAAACACTAGGAGAGATGTTATTTATGCACAACTTTAACTACCACCAGCTTTCCTTGGACTAAACACTATGTTGTTATCGAGAACAACATTTATGTTCTTCATGTTTACCATTCCAACTCAAACTTACATGCGCCATCAAATCATGGTTTCTCCAAAACAATAAATGTTCTGTAACATCCCGCTCTGGCGCACTGAGGAAACTTATTCTTTGAGGACACTTGCTCGCAAGTGATCTGGACTTTTATGATGTTAAAACATTTATCCTTGATTATTATGCGTTATGATAGATGACATGATGTTTTACTGCTTAACGTAGACAAGTGCTTTTGATTCAGTTTTATTGAGTGTGCAGAGTTTTTGGACCTTGAGGATGTAGAGGCATCGGTGGAACCCCCTTGGACTCTGGATTGAGTCAGGGAGTGTGCTATTGGGTTGATCTATTTACTGTGATATTTCATTGATTTGATGATATAATGTTGACATGTTCTGACACGATTGTTGATGATGCAGGCTGACGATAGCTTGCCAACCAGACTCACATATGGAGTAAAGGGGCCACAGACGATTTCCAGAGAGGTTGAGGGAGAGGGGTGGACAGCAGCCTTGCCACCGCCTACTAGCACTCCCGCCATGGCTCGAAATGTAGGTTAACGATTACCTAGTTCGAAAGGATCCACGATGCCGTGAGGGAAGACTGCGACAGTCGCTCACGATGATTCTAAGGGGTGCGCAATAAGGCAGGGGCCTTATTCCTTAGAGCCCTTAGTCTCCCACAAGTTCACCTGCCGGAGTGTTGACTCTAGGGGTTATAGATGTCTACCAATCAATCAAGTCGACAAGTGGCACCCTTGGAGCACGTGGTGCATCCTGAAGGGCACGTCGCGCGAAAGAAACACAAGTCGGCGAGTGGAACCCTTGGAACACGTAGTGCATCCTGAAGGGCACGTCGCACGAAAGAAACACAAGTTGGCGAGTGGCACCCTTGGAGCACGTGGTGCATCCTAAAGGGCACGTCGCGCAAATGAAACGGACGAAGCGAGTGGCACCCTTGGAGCACGTTGTGCATCCTGAAGGGCACGTCACGTTGATGAGGTTGAAGAAACAAACCTGGATGGCCTTAAGACTTTTAACGCCTTAAAAAATCCTTAAACAACTTCCATAACCAAGTGTCGCCCAGTTCAGAATCTAAGTCCTAAGTCTAAAACTTTTTAGGGTAAAAATTTAGTCTAACCTTAAGAAAAGGACCCTGGAATAAAAATAACAATTTAAACAAAAACCCACTTAGGTAATAGTTGGGTCTTCATAAAATTCTTGGGGAAAATGAAGAGAGTAAGGATTTAATTAAACCAAGGGATTTAAAAATTTGCAAAGATCAAATTAATTCCGAACTTGTGAAAGAACAAAAGATGTTAAATAAATAATAAATGAAAAGATTAAATAGCGCATTTAACTTTTTGGTTTTAAAAAGGAAGGGAATAATAAAAGTAGGGAAACATAATAAAGGAAAGAAGGGGACAACGGGTAAAAAGCAAAGTCAACATAGTAAGGAATTTACAATTAAGAACTTTCTAAAATGAACTAAACTTAGCAACTTCATTTTAGGGAAAGTTATTAAAAGCATGTAAGGGGATCTAGGAACACCTAGGAGTAATTTTAGGAGTGATTCTAGGTGGGTGAGGGAAATGAGTCTTTTAGTAAATTTAAAGAAAATAATGTTGGAGAAACGTGGGAGATGAATGACACTTGTACAACAGAGAATTTTTAGAGGGTTTTCATTAAAATTTAAAATAAATGTGATTTAGGAAAGTTGGTGGGTTTCAAAACTCTATAAAAGAAAAGGGAGATGAGGAAGAAGGGGGGATCGGCTGATAGTGTAACGTTACGTTGTCGAATTGTGACTTGACTGATTGCTTGTAAGGAGTTGGGATTTTCCAGCTCGGATAGGAGTGGTATCTCAGCCTTGCGAGGTGAGCTGGGAAGCTAGATCTACCATCTGGACTGTGTGTGGCCCTTTTTCGGCTCAGGGGGGCTAAGGGGGAAGCAGAGTACCCCTAGCGATTGGCTGGGAGTTACCGGAGTAGTCTCAACGATCGACGAGCAGGAGAGGCACGGCGCGGGAGCGGCTCAGAGAGCGCGGACGTCATCGAGGCGGGCGTCAAGGCAACGATATGCTCATGTGTTTAGTAGAGTAGACTGTCTAGTTATTTACTTCGACGATTATGATGTATTATTGTAAAGATGTTGCTTCAGCTGTCGTAGTTCGTTTTTGTATGGTTACAGTGATATTGTTCTAGAAACTTTTGTTTGGGCAAGATGTTGTGAACTGTTGGATCTGGCGATCTCATTTGCTGGTCATTGTATGGAATTAAACCTATGAAATGGCAATCAACTCTGGCCTTCGTTCTGGCATTTTTGTTGGGCAAATTTTTTTTGATCAGTTGATTTGGCATTTAGAGCTGACATTCGCTCTGTCACTTGTGTGGGGCATTTATGCGTTTGTTTCGTGGTGTCTGAATTCGTTGGGCGTTTCTGAATTCGTTGGTCATTTCTGCATTCGTTTCGTGGTGTCTGAATTCGTTGGGCGTTTCTGAATTTGTTGGGCATTTCTGCATTTGTTTCGTGATGTCTGAATTCGTTGGGCGTTTCTGAATTTGTTGGGCATTTCTGCATTTGTTTAGTGGTGTCTGAATTCGTTGGGCATTTTTGAATTTGTTGGTCATTTCTGCATTCGTTTTCGTGGTGTCTAAATTCGTGGGGCATTTCTGGAATTTGTTGGGCATTTCTGCAATCGTTTTCGTGGTGTTTGAATTCGTTGGGCGTTTATGGAATTGTTGGTATTTCTATATTCGTTTTAGTGGTGTTGAATCCGTTGGGTATTCTGGATTTCGATTCCTGTTATTATTCAATTAACCTTTTATACTAAATGATAACTTGATACAAATGTTTAGGGAGAGCTTAAATTTCGGTTGTTTTCCATGGTTAAAGTTAAAACTTAGAAGGTAATGCCGAGAGGTTAGATAATCATGGTAAAAGTTAAAGTTAAACAGAGCACGAATGGTGATACTTTAAATATTATAATTTAAACAACAAAAAAGAGGGTTTCCAGAACACCAGTTTCCAGAACCAACCGGACAGGTATTCATGATAAATCTGTCACATGTTTATGGCTCTGAGAAATCCGTTTAACATACTCTAACTAACTAACTCCAGACTTGACTAGAACGTGAAATGTCAAGTTTTTTAGTTGAAACCTCACACATTTGCACAGGTCCAAAGGTCCAGACAAACAACCTATCACTTCCTTATTCTGTTCAGAAATGCAGTTCGCGAGCTAGCCATAAGGGTCGCTCTAGTAATTCATCATAAATTACCATGATTTTGATCATGAATAAAGATTAGCGCACTAGTAATTCGTCATAAGGAACTATAGTTTGATCATGAATATTTTCCAAAATGCACTGATTTTTTCGAGTTAGGGTCTCCAGGATTGTAACGGGCAGAACGTTTAGGTAACCTTGGTTCATCCTTAAGTCAGGTAAATACTAAATTAAATGATGGTTCAATGGTAGTGGAATGGAAGGAAATCTTTAACGCCAGTTTTGGAGAGGTCGTAAATATAGAAATTGGCTTTTTCCCTGCAACAACAGTAACTACACATATGAATCCTAAGCTTGAAAACCATACCCCATGCACTGTTGTTGGATAGAGTTTTAATTACACCTGTGCGTTTGTTGTTGGACAGAGTTTTAATTTCACCTGTGCATCGGCTGTTGGGACAGAATCTTAACTACACCGTGTTCATATTTAATAGGTATTGAAGTAGTTCGTTTGCCCTATGCTTAATTAGATAGTGTGTAATGTTAAAAAGGTGATGCCGGATGCCGAAGTTAAGGGTTGTTTTATTTATCATTTAGAATGGAAAGTTTAGTTATGAACTTCCTCGGCTATCCATTTTATATTATGTTCCCATTGAATTTAAGTTACTATGCTATCACCAAGTAAATTACTTATGGTGTCTTGTAATGGAAGCCCGTTTTAGTTTAAATTACATGCTAATATGTTTCCCATGGAATTAACTTATTATGTAAATCAACGATCATTTTATTGACAATAACGAAAGCCATATCGTTAAATTACATGGCTATTCTATTATGAAGGCAAACACTGGTTGTTGGTGGACAGTTTCTTGGTAGTTCCAATGTTATTAAGCACAAACAAAAGATAAAGTCTTCATTATTTAATTGCCATAATATTGTGATATAGAAGGCAATGTTATGGTTGCGCTATGGTGATGTCATTATAGTTTTATTATGAAATCAGTTAGTTAATATGCAAAGTCCTTATATTATAATGTAATGATGCTAGCTTTTATGGTGATGCCATTGTAGTTTTATTATGAAAATAGTTAGCTAAATTGTGAAGTCTTTATATTACAATGTAATGATGCTAGCCTTTATGGTGAGGTCACTGTAGTTTTATTATTGATACCTATAAGATGTAATGTGGATGCTATCTTATTGCAAGGTAAGTGAGGTAAATGTATTGAAGTTATTCAATCATGGTATGATTGTTGTAATAATTATGGTTGTTGATAAACTTATATCATGAAATGTCCTTGAATCTAAGTACCTTAATGTATCAAGATTTAGTAAATGGGAACTTGCAAATTTATTATTGTACTCCTTTTTAAAGTTGGGTAGGTAACCTATCTACTAATGGAAAGTAGACAAGTAAGTGATTTGTACTTGTTTCCTTGAGTCGTAGGTAATGCTGAGTCGTAACTAATGGTTCATTATTGGGTGTCCTTGAATAGCGCCTTCCGTAACGGACGGGGATGTCGGTTATCTTTGTTGTACTTGGTTGTAATCATTTTTATTGTTGGGTCTGTTCGTGTCAGGCGGGATGTAGACACCTCCATGTAGCCTTAGTATATAAGTCTGTGTGTGTGATCCTTTTTTTGTGTAAAGAATCTAGTGCCGTATCAAGAGTCTCGGGCCGTTTAAAGACAAGGTTCCACTCTTGCGACACACCTGACGGAGATTACTAGTTTCTACCTAAGCAGACGGCCAAGAGCCTATCTGACCTTCTCTCTCTCTGGAGCAGAGAACTAAGATTAAACTCCCTACTTTCCTGTGCAGAAATAGTAAAATCTACTACTACGGATTCTTCCTTTTGTGTTCGTACTGTGCATATCCTAGTATGTCGTTAAATGTTTGCAGTTACTTCTTGTGCGCCTTATGTCTATGGTCATTAATGCTTGTCGTTACTTGTTGTGCACCTTATGTCTATGATCGTTAATGCTTGCAATTACTTGTTGTGTGCCTTATGTCTTCTTGTTGTGATCATCGTGGTTGCATCTTGTGAGTCGTCAGGTGCTGACGTAGAGTTAAGGTGTCTATTTTCTCTTTACACGCGTGCACACACCTTTAAAAAAAAAAAAAATTGCACCTGTTATCAGAATTGTTGTCGTCACGAGGAGGTTCGTTACATGTTCATACTCCTCCATTCAACTATATAATCTCATACCCACTCGGAACCAACCGTATATTTGGTCTTAACACTTGTACCACGACTGTAAGGATTTAGCAACTAGCCATCCAAGTCAATATTACATCAATTCATCAAACAATTTACCATCAATATACAATTAGGAGTAACATGTAGTTAAACCTTCATTTCCAACTACCACACCATTTACCAAGCAGACTAAATAAAAGTTATGCATCACAAATTATGTTAAGAACCAAATATCAATATAGTATAGAAAAACTTCACAACAAGTACTCAACGCCTTGAAAAAGAGATAAATTCAAATAATAAGTCTCTTTCAGGGGGCAACCTCCTTATGCCCACATAAATGTACAATTCCAAGATGATTCAAAATGAAAATGTCTCCTTGGTATATATAGGAGACTAGGAGATATAATTACAACTAATGGCCTAAAACCGACATAAATAAAATAACATTACTAATATAATATGC
>JZKD02S1844833.1:454182-483200 GCA_000966675.3 Picea glauca
TTCATTGGTCAGTTCAAAGATAATTCAAGTAATGGATATACTTGGATAATCACATCAACTGATTATTTCACTAAGTGGGTAGAAGCTATACCCACCAAGTCAGCAACCGATAAAGAATCTCTAATCAACAACTATCGTTGACAGTCAGAACTCTTCATCCAAAGTTGTTCGGTAACTCCACTCTAACCATAGTTTCTCCAATGGCACGTACTCGAGCGAATCCAACAGTCATTCAAGTTCAAGGATCAACGATGTTAATTTCATCGCTCCTTCAACCTACATGACGGTTATCTCCCTTCACCTTAACTGTTTGTGAGAAGGTCATGTGGGGCCCACGTTGATCTACGACTCATAAAGTATCTCGCCTATACGCCGACCTACAATCTGGATCGCTCCTCGAGGTCTAGAATCATCGACTCACAATCATTCTTGAACTCCTTGTCGTAAGAGCAGCTCTATTGCAGGTAACACAATTTACTTTGTTTAGATCCTCTACAATGAATGATAGATATATGCTCACTTCCTAGAGCAACGACTTAGATTTAATACGATGTTCACATCCGACTAGGGCCCACATTAATTTCATGTAATCAAAACTTGATGCATGTCACCCCTGGGACACTCTGGCTTCCACCCTAGCATCCTCGTCACTCTGACGACCTAGTTGTCATAGCATGTCACTCTGACGTCACTCTCCTTCTTTGGAACAGGTCAACTAGTTCCAATGGCTGAGGTATATCCTCCAGTGGATCTATGATCCTCGACACTTCTCGTCATCAGACTTCATTCTCAATTCTTCCTCCCAAACCTCCGACGTCTCACAATCCAATGAACAATCTAGGCTCTGTCGAGACTATTCTACAATTAGATTGAGATTTTATGTTAACTCAGAGTTACTCCCATCGGAGTCCCAATGTAATCTTACATTCAAACACTCCGATTCCTTATCATCTGATCAACAGTCCATATTCTTTCTTACAGCCACTCTGATAAATCAACGACCGTCATTACCTCCAAGTCCCCTTCATCCTTGATCTCTATCACCTTTGAGCGTGGATTAATCTTCTTATGACACGTAGTCCAGTCAATGTTCCTATTATCATGGCTCAATCCATTAGAGGTCTATCGACTTCCATATGACCTCAGAGTACGACCCAAATCTTGAAAGTGCCTCTGGTCGAAGTGTCTCAAAAAGGCCAGACTTAAACACTCTGAAACCTCGAACTTCACTGGAACCACACCACTCCGATTAACGGTCCATATTTTTTCGTTGTTCCAAACCATCCACTGTGATTTCCTCTGACTCGAACACAACGATTTTTTCTTGGTAACAATCTAATTTTGGAGTAAGGATTTGATGATCTTGGAAATTGAATGAATAAAAATGCAATTATCATTGTTGTAATCCCAATTTTATATTTTGTGATGTTCCCATGAAATGAGGTACATGCCCTTCATGGGTTACTAAAGTCAAAGGGCCTAGAAGTGGGCAATATGATGGGATTGTAATGAGAGGAAAGTGGTAAGTATGGTCGGGAGTGGTAAGATAACCCCTCCAAGGACCCCTAGTCACAAGCCTTCCCCAAAGGTTGGCCACTTACTAGGAAATAGATGACACTCACCAAGGTGAAACACGGTCAAAAGCATAATGTTCAAGCAAGTGTTTTATAATCAAAAGCAACTTAAATACATGTTCAAATGCCTCAAATATTAGACTGATTACTTGCCACAATACCTGACTTGTACCGCATGGAGAAAGACCCATCTACCTCCAGAAGCTAGTTGGTGTGGTGGATGCACTGACAATTGATCTGAAAATAGAAGGCTGACTTGTTATGCTATGCAAGCACCCTCTACTTCAACAAAATAAACCTTACACGACCTTGCTTCATGTGTTGAAATATGCAAGATGGTTTATGTGTTAAGTTCATGCTTCTTCTTGTCAATGTATATGTGTGAGGAAATGATCTTTTAAAAGGTTATTTAGGTGCTATAAACCAATACACAACAAACATAAAGTGCAGCAAATAACACAGCAAACTCACAACAATAACAAGGTGATAAAGGAGTTCACCCCTCTCTGGGCTACATCTCCTTGAGCCTCCTTAAATGGACTTGGCTCTTTGGGATTAGTTTGTCAAATTTTCTTTTACAAGCTGTTGCTCAACTCCAATGGATTTACAGACTATACCATTGGGTTCAGAATACATAAAAACCCCAAAAATGACTATTATAACTCTGAAAATGGATCTTGTCTCATCCAGTCATGACCTCTTCTACATGTGGTCTCCAAGCTTCCCTGAGCTTCTCTGTGGAAAAAACACCTATAAAAGTCCTCCAATGGATCTGAAACCTATCCCAATGTGTTCAGAGCATAATAATTAGTCAAAAATGACTATTCAGTCACAGAAAATAGACATGTGCTCATCTGAGCAAGGCCTCAAACAATGAGGGCTTCAAGCTCCCTGGAGCTTCCTCATACTTCAATGGTTAAAAACCTGCAAAAGAAGTCTTCAAATGCCTGTGAAAACAGTGTCAATGGACTCAGAACGTCCAAAAACCCCTAGCTGGGCTTTTACAACACCTCATTTGGTCAAAAACTGAAGAAGTTAGACCTCCTGCCATTTTTCTCCTTCAAGCTTCCTGTCTCTGGTTCGCCATTTTGCACCTGTGTGTGAGTGAACCTGGCTTCTAGGTGTTTTCCGTGCCTAAACCCAGCACACGTGCGCCTTCCGAAATTGGTGCCAAAATGTCGCACCATTAGCGGAATTAAAGCCCCCAAGGACGGAGGTGTTGGGCACATGGGGGCCATGTGGCCAGGTCCCAGCGCTAAAATAGGCACCCGTTGCTATTGTTGAACAGGCATGTGACAAGTGGCTAGCGCATAGGTTGGTATGACCATTTTTCAAAAACCAAAACCAAAACCCATTTCAATCCTCGCATGCATTTTACCAACAGGCACGGTCGTATGTCATGCCAATACAACCATGGGCCAACATTAAAATCAAACCCGCGCGCAAACATGGTTATAGTCATATGTAATACCATGGATCGGGCTCCAGATATAATATCAATTCTCGCGTGCGTGCACAAACCGGTGGTCATATAAAACGCCAATACAACTGTGGCTACATTTGAACACCCAAACTCCCGCGCGCGCCATCTCCGGAGGGTGGAGTCATATGCAACGAGGGTGTGACCGGGGGCTGGGGCTTAGCCCCAGCCCTAACCTCGCACCAAATTTTAAACCATTCAACATATATAAATATTTCAACGTATGATTATTAAAACCAATAGCGTGGCGCGTTGGCGGGCTGACATTTGCTAGAGCTTTGTGTAGTGTGGAGAGGTCCGGGGGTCGAACCCCACGGACCCATAAAAATTTTAATATACCAAACATTAAACCAACTGCCAATAAACGGGTGCCACGTTGCAGCCCTTGATTGGGCCACGTGGCACCTTTCCATTAGACAAGTAAATGCCACATGTCAACATCACATTCGACCATAGTCAACCAATCAAAAATTTCCACATCAGCATGTAGATCAAGCCACGTCACTTTTGACACATCATCATATAGAATGTACGGCCTGCCTCGTCACCATACGGACTGTACGGACAGGTACAGTCAACATCAAAAAAAAAAATCATGTTTGGCTCGACGAACAGACCGCAATATCTTCTCCATATGGACTCTGTTTGAGAAAGTAAATATACCACCGGAATCAGTAAGACGAGACGAACGCAATGGAACCGTTTTCGTCGCATTCCAAGCACTTTGAAAATTGAGCTAAAATTTGCCCCCTAGCCCAGATTCTGATCAACAATAGATCAAAATGCAGTGATAGAACGGGTTTATGTATGTGCAAATGTACACTGCTAGTCATGTGGTCTCTCGACACTCCATATCTACAACTTGAGGTCCGCAAGAAATCATCTCCTTAGTTATCCCACAAAATGGGATAACAACATTCTCATGAGGGATTATGAAGGAGTGACTACAAACATTCATTTATCCTGGTCTGCTTTGCATCAACACACACATGAGATATGAACTTCAAGGCATGATTTCAACAGTAAGAATGATTGTCACCTCACCTATTCATTGTTTCGAGAGGTCGTTTTGTTTCTAGGACCTAACTTCATTTTCAATGAAGGTTGCGATCAAAGGAAGACTGTGGGTGGTAATTGAATGGTTCGATTGTCGTTTCAGCAGCACGCCAATACTGCTCATTTTTGGTATAGGCTTTGGTCTTCATTATGTTTCTACTAGAGACACATCATGTGGAGGCGTGGTAATTCACCTCGTGAATGCACGATTGTCGATTGGAGCATCTTCAAGAGCAACTCAATACTCAGCTATCCAAAATTGAGTCACTTCAAAGTTTCAACATTCATTTAACTCGTCAAATTCAGGAACACAAGACCAAGAAGAATGAGGAACTGGCAGTAATTCTTCAAGCAATTCGCTGGCAAGACACTCGTATCAAATCCCTACGTCAGCTTCAACATCCTTCCTCCATCTCTCCTGCGCATCAACGTCCCCTTTCCCTCAAAAGGTTCTATGGCATCTTGAAAATTCTTTAACCCCTTTAGCCTCAACCAACTAATGAAGATAAGGAGGTTACTCCAGAAGAGGTGGATATAGCGCTCAAGCTTAATTAGTATTAGTTTACGCAGTGTAAAATTATGTTTTTGTTTTACTCTTATATTGTCATCTATCCCTAGCAAATTACTTGTTTTTTTGTAATGGACTTTGGTCGCAAGAGTAGATGGTATAAAGGTTTTTTTTGTAATAATGCTTTAGAACTCTAGCCATTTTGAATTTTTGTAATATTTGGCGGTATTAGCTATGGTGCGACCTTTTTTTCAATAAAATTAGAATTGTTTCTGTTAAAAAAAAAGTTTGTAAGGCCAAAATAATAGCAATACTACTGCAACCATTCAAGAAAATCTAGATTTTATTAACATAAACATGATCCATAAGCATCTCATCATTATTAATAGCAAAGTGAACATGATAAGGCACATCATACTCTCACATTCCAATTATGCAGTGCAACTAATCTTGTGCCCTTTGCTTGTTATCACTACATATAATAAGCACCAAATGAGTATGATGCGTAAAAAAACTCAAATCAGTCATGTGAAAATAGCAAGGCAGAATTAAAATGAGATGGATGAGCGTACACGACAATCTCTTTCCTACAGTTGCAAATTCCATATAAAACCGTAAATTCTATTATCCACATTTAGCAAGAATGTATGTTGAATTACTTATTCCCATAAATAGTTTGATAGCTAATTGCACCAAGAGGTGCATTCTACAGCTCAGGTGGGATAAATGAGTGGCACTTTCAGTGTGTATGACTTTATATGTTCCTTTGTGCATATATCGATGTATCTGTGTAAAGGTGGCTTAATATATATGACTATAAATCATGAGTGTTTAAATCATAAGCATAAATGGTGGTATTAGATTCATCTTCACGCAATTTTTTTCCTTCTCAACGCCTAATAGGTCGGGTTAAGATGGATCTATGTTTGTTCATGTGCATACTGTGGAACTCTATCAAATCAATCCCTTCAAAAGAACTAAGCATATTTCGGAGAAACAGACACCATAAAACACCATCTTAAAAGTTAGAACAATTCTCATAATTTATGAAAACAATGTTTTCTGAACAATAAATTACCTCTCCCTAGAAAAGAATGATTCATAGGCCTCACTTTCTTTGCTTCAAGTTTACTCTGGTTCTTAAAACAAGGAGGATAAGGTCACTTTTGACATGTGTTAGGCCCTGAACAATATCAAAGCAGACCTTAAGATATATTCTACATAATCCTAATAAATGATTTTTTTGCAATAACAAGATGTGAACCATTAGTTTACAAATTATTAGAAACAATTAAGCTTGAAATAAATAAGCAACAACTTGTTGCAACAAAATAAGGAATTGGAATGAATGACAACTATCGAGCTTAGACTTAATACTTTCAACAAAAAGTTAATATCGTGACCAACTAGATTCTAACATGAAACTCTCTAGCGCTAGGATATTTTCCATAGGAGTGGGGATACATAACAAGGGCATTCTCATCTCAGGTATTTCCAAACAAGTACAAAATGTCCCCAAGGACATATGGGGCATCCAAAGATGATCCCCTCAATTTTGATACACCCCCAATTGATACACCCCCAATTTTGATCCCCTCACTATGAGTGGCACATCTATGCAGTGAAAGTCATCTAAGACTTGCACCTGGCTTCATTTGCACCGACTAGGGGGGTCGTTTGAACCCATCTCTCTATGTTAATACAAGCCTGATCACCTATGCTTGCTACTAGTCCACAGTCCTATGGACTTGGGTGCAATTATTGTTGTCTAAAGTTAAAAATGTAAGCGAATAAGATAAAAATTACTAATCATGACTAAAAATAATTGACTACAATCGTAAAGTTCAAACTATTAGCTCCTATAGAAGAGTCTCTTTCCATAAGAGCAAACCCACTGCCAAATCTTTAAAACAACCACCAACTACTGCAATATCTCTTCTCACAAATAAAAAATTGTTGTTCAAGTTCAAAACAATTGTTTACAATTTAAGAATACATTGTCCAATACATAACCTCACATGTATGCAATTGAAGAATAAGCTGCCCAACACATAAATCCACATGTCATTTGCAAATTTCTTGCCACAAGTGCCCACAATATGATGCATACAACAGAGGTTTGAAACAAAAACAAATAAAGAGCCATATTAATAATTTTAAAATGCTTCATATGGGGTGGGTCAGGGTTTAGGACCCTTTTAGGCTTCATTTTGTTTTGGGAGTTTTCTTGGAGGATAAGCATTTGTACCTCCTAGGGACATCCCAAAAATACCCCAAAACCCCACTTTGGAAAATTTACTCAATTATTGGTTTAAAAAAGGCAAGTGCAATTTGTATGATGCCAACTAGCAAGGGAGATATTCAAAAGTCAAGGCTAATTTTTTAGAGCTCACTAGTTATAATGTGTCTGCATGTAGAGGCACTAAGTTAACCCTACATTGATGAAGGGAATGATGGTTACACAAACATGTTGTTTATGGAAATGATTCTTTTGTTGTTTGTAGTGGTGCTACTGGAGAATCTTCTTCTATTTCCCATTCAAATTTTTCTTTGAAAAACACAACCACCTGCTAGTATTCCACAAAACACAAAAAAGGAAAACTATTCCCTTGATTGTCAAACAAATATTCCACAAAACACAAAAAAGGCAAACTATTCCCTTGATTTCAACCTTGTTTGACAATCAAGGAAAATTTGACCTTGCAATTGCACATTTTTATGCACATAAAATATTGTTTAAGGCAGAAATGTCTCCCTTCATTACGATGGTGTAAGCAATAAATAAAGCAGGTCAAGGATACATGCCCCTAGTACATCAAAATCTCCACACTACTCTCCCTGATAAGGAGAAAGCATGCGTTGAAACTCTCAAGCCAATCTTATGTGAGTGATCAAAGGAGGATTGCTCCATTTTCATGGATGAATGGATGGACATAATAGTTAAACAAACCCTTGTTGAAAACAATTGTTTCTCGACTTTCATCGACATATATCTTGAAGTTTGTATATTGTACAATTAGGAGGGAAAAAATATATTTTAGTTAGGGGTTCCTTGTGAAGCTTTGAAAGATGCTAGCTCGTCTAATTCCATACAAGTAATTAGAAATGAAGCACCCAAATATGACATTCTAAGTTTGTTTTTATAAAATAAGTCCAACCATATCCATCGGGAGCCTTGTGTTCATGCCATGAAGAATATGCTTGAGATTTGATCGAGTCACAAATTATATTACCTGAGATCAAAACATTCAATTGTTCATAACCAAGGTAGAGTTCTTATAACTTGGAGATACAGTGTACACTAAGGTTGTACACTAAGGTAGATCTCTTATAACTTGGAGAACCACATTTTTCTTTTAAAATTTACTTCTAAGTTTACTTAAGGTGCATAAAGCAATAATTGCCATAGCCATGAGCAACATGTGGGCTAAGTGGAGGCAATCAAATTCTATAGTTGGCATGGAAGTTAAATTCTATAGTTGGCATGGAAGTTACGAGACTAATTTTAGACGACAAGTTTTGGTTTGAGATAAAATTTCAAATTCTATAGTTGGCATGAAAGTTAGGAGACTAATTTTGGATGACAAATTTTGGTTTGAGATAAAATTTATTGTTGATTTTGTTGAGCCTATAGTTGATGTCATCCACTTTACAAAAACAAATTCTCCTTCTCTATGATAAGTATAGAAGTCCAATGCCTCCATGTGCAAATGAATAAAAATGTCTAGAAACAAAAGGAATGAAGAGTATTATCAATTTATCAACAAACAGAAGAGACGTCCATTATAATTGTTGTAGTCACCTCAACACACCACAACACATAGAAGCTTATGCATTAAAATCGATGTGGTATGATGTCAAAAGGGCAAAAAGGAGGGAAACATCCGGTCCCTTGGGGTTAGGCAGCAAGATGTCCCTACATCCAAGGAAGTCATGAAGACAAATCCAACTAGGTTCCTTGGGGTTAGGCAACATGTTGTCTTTTGACAACATTTATCTTAGGTACCATTCACAAATGTGTATAAATTTTACTTATCAATACAGACACACATGTATTTAACCATACTCTCATATAGATGTACCATGTTATCGCACATTTTGTAGGTAGGATAAAAGGCAGATGAAAAGAGGTCAAACTAGCATAACTGAACCAATCCCACCCACTGTCACCTCGATGGGAAGGTTCTTTCTGTTTAGGGAGGTAATGCCCAAGGGAGACATCCCTGGTGACCTGGAGTTTTGAGAAGGCAAAAGGTTTTAGCAAGGCTAAGTGATAATAATCCCCCTCACAAGTCACCACTTGATCAGAAAGTCCAACTTATAGCCAATAAAGATAATCGAAAGTAATAACCAATAAGATCCCTTGCCCAAGACAAAGCAACAATAAAACTACATGTGCAAGCTTGCTTGCTAGTTAGTACTTCATATAATCAATGAATTTTATGATAATAAGCAATTGAGCAATAAATATTGATGAAGTCAATGTTTGTACAATAGCAATGGTTACAATATCACTTCTCAATAAATGATAAAGAAACTTGGCATTCAATGTAACAAATCAACACTTCATAAATAATTCCTTAACCAACCATTCAAATGCTTTAAAAGTAAAACAATAGCTGCACAAAGGTGTTTATAGCACAAGAAAGATGACCACATCACTAGGGTTAGTAGAGTTAGTCTAGGCTAGGGTTAGTATAGTTAGGGTTTGTTCAAAGGTATTGTAAGTTTGTATGATCAAGTTACTCAACACAAAAGGGCTTAAATCAATGCGCTCCTAGGGTATATGGAGTCAAAAGGAGGACACAAAAGCTGAAGGATCAAATGATAATGGTAAAGACCAAGGACAAGAGAGTTAAACCTTGAGGTGTTGCTATGGCAAGGCCTCAAGGATGAAACCCTAGGGGAGAAAGAATCACTTTGGTGTAGGAGAACTAGGCCGCAATGCTCTCTCCTCCTTCCTTAGCTCAATGGAAAAATCGCTAGCTCAAAAGATTGCATAAAACTAAGACAAGAAGGTTTGCAAGTAACGTGTTGCTATGGCAAGGCTTTACCAGGAAAACTCTACAGAAAATTGGCTCACCAAGGTGTAGGGGAACTAGGCCTTGATGTGTTTTCTCCTTCTTAGCTCAACAAATAATAAAAAACTAGCATGGAAGAAGATGGATGGAGTGTTGATATGGCAAGGCTCAATCCTATTCAACAAGGGCTAGAGAGAAAAAAAAAGAGTGTTGCTAAAGCAAGGCTCTTTCTTACTTCAGCAAATAAAATAGCTTAAAACCTTGGTAGGGACATGAGACAAGGACCTTCAATGTGTGTTTGTCACTTAGGGTTTAATTCAACAAATTATAGCCATAAATGCAAGATAAACAATACTACAACCATTCAATTAAGAATTTTTGCAGAAATTCACTTACATTTAACCAAGAAATCATATAGCAAACCCCAGTTGTAATACCTTCCACCAAGAGAAATGTCAAAATGCCAATAAAAGTCCAAAAATGTCTTCCTTCGACAAGTGTGCCTCACAATTTCAACCAATAGCTCCAAAGATAGCGCAAATTTCAAACCTCACTAATGAGTGAGTGAAATATCATGAAAAATGAAGATGAAAACCTCTCAATTTATACAGTACAATGACCTAATTTTACTTTTCAGGTCAGGAAAAGGTCGACAAGACCAAAATACTAAAATCATATTGTTTTACATTAAAATCCTAATCAAGCAATAGAAGGATGGCATCCCCTTTCTAGGGTGGGGTTAGCCCCTTTGAGGGCAAATGCAGCCTCCTGAAGAAAAACATTAGCCATCCTTGGGCTTCTTCAAGCTGCCACACATGACAAACTGCCCTGTCCATCTGCCAAAACGCTCATGAAGAAAGGATGATGTCATCAACATCCTAACTGGCGTCCTAGGCCTTCCAAGGCCAACGTTCCACTAAAAAGAGCACAATCCCCCTAGGTTCAGCTTTACCAGGGTGCCTCTACAAGAAGTCCTTCTCTCTGGTGCAAATCCCTCTGTCCTGTCTATGCCCCCTACTGGAGTCTCAACATCCATCTGGTGGGCTCTTCAGCGCCATGCAGGTCCGAACTAATCATCTCCCCATGTGTACCTATCCAACATGGTACATGTCCGTCGGGCATGATCCTGCACATCAATAGCTACACCCTCCATGGGCTCATAAGTCACAGGGATCATAGCAATGTCAATCACATCTCATCATCAATACTATTAAACATGTGCATAAAACCCCCATTACCCCAGTTAAAAGCTCAAAGACATTATACAAGCCTGCAAAACAAGTCTAGGGAAAGTGACAAATCATCCTATTGGGCTAGTGTCCACTGGAAAAGGTAAGTTCCCGAAAAAGACTAAATCTAATCCATGTAAGTGGGTGATGTGGATAAGGGATGTCCTGAAAAATGGGTGCAGTGAAAGCAGGGGTATGCAAAGCTTTCACTGTGGGTGCCTTTGTAGAAGGCAAGTTGCACCTATCTTGGATGCAATTGTTTCCAAGCCCATTCATGCCTTTTATTCTTTATTCTTATTGTTTTTTCTTCAAGAGGTTAATCAGGGGACACTGCCTTGGCGTGGTGACAACGTTACCCACAAGTACTTTCACAAAAATGAGAAGGTTGGCTCATGATGAGACCCCCTTTCTCTTGGCCATGCAACCAAGAGTCACTACCTTGGCGTGGTAACCAGTTGCTAGTAGTGTCATATTGCTAGGTACCCATGGACCTAATAGGCTGACTCGTGATGAGACCTCCTATCCTCTGACTAAGTCTTGTTTTATTATTTTTATGAGTCCCCCTTGTTTCTTGTTGAGAATCCTTTTATTGCTTTCTCAAGGATCCCTGGGTGAAGCATCTCGAGGTTTTATTTTAGAATTTTATCTTTTGCCAGCTTGGTTTTAACTTCTGGGCCTTTCGCCCCCTTCTTCCCACAAGGCAAGGTGCAACCCTCAAATGATTGGCCAACCCAATGCCTAGACAAATGAAATGGGGTAGATGAGCAGGAAACAGGATGAAAAAAGTAGTAATATGAAAGGTGTGGATGATGGCTTTTCAGAAATCCCCCCAGTGGCAAACCAAAAGACCAAGCCGATGGTGATGGAGCAAGAACCATCTCTGACACGAGACCAAGCCGATGGTGATGGATGTTGATGCTGCTGGCAAAGTAGAGGCGTTGAAAGGGAGAAAATATGGGCCCTTCAGGGTCATGCCTAAGTCGATCTAACTCTCGGTACTCCATGTCTAGGACCTGCGGGCCTCAAGACAATCTCCTAGTTATCCCTAAAAGTGGGGAAAACATACCCAAATTTACTAATCCATATCGAATACTCCATACGAATATCCAACAAGTGCCCAATTTGCATCCCCATTGGGCAAGGCACACTAATCTCTGCTAATGAGTTTACTAGTAATGTTATCCGTGAATATGGGGTTGCATCCCATGGGTTTCCCCATGAGGTATTCTTTGGGGGTAAAAAGGTACATGAACATTTTTCTCTAATTTTGTCTCCAAAATAACATTTAGTAGTAGTGAGGAATCTACACCTTTTGTCTTTCTAAATGTCAAAACATTATCCAAATTTGATGGTTTACACAACCCCATAACGTTGAAGTTAGTTCTCTTGTATCATTATTATCCTCTATAGAATAAACATCATTATTATCCTCTATAGAATAGAGGACAGAACTAGATAGTTACCATTGTAGGAGCTTCAAACCATGAGAAATAGATAAAGTAAATACAATACTATTATAATACTCGTGGAAAAAATAAAAGTACATCCATATAATGTATCACCAAATACAAACATCAAACAAATCCGCATCTATAAGTGTTATTTCTAGGGGCCATTCGAGACTAAAACTATGATCACTAAAATGAAGACATGAGTGTGTTACGAGACTAAATGCACCCTAATACAATTGACCAAGCATTCAAACAATCTATCTCCAATGCTATCATGCCAAGCCATTTATGTAAACATGTTATATAACATCTATCATTGACTGATTGAATTCAGGTCACCAAGTTCTTTAAAATCCTCAAGCAACATTAAGTGACACTCAATTGCCTAATCTAATCAAGGCTAAACCATGGAAGATTTAAAATCCAATGATCTAACATTAATTATGTATAAAAAAATGATCATAACAATTTGTATTCAAAATAATTGTAGAAACCCCATTTAGTTATATGCTCAATATCAACTTAAGCATAGCATAAATTTTGTTATGTAAGTGATGAACTAAAAGAGTAGTCTTATCCCAAATACAAATTAAGTTTATATAATGTGATAGTCATATGTTAAACCATTTAACCATCAAGGTAGCATGTATGAAATGAGAAGGAATGAGAAATAATTGTAGAAAACCCATTTAGTAATATGTTCAATATCGACTTAAGCATAGCATAAATTTTGTTATGTAAGTGATGAACTAAAAGAGTAGTCTTATCCCAAATACAAATTAAGTTTATATAATGTTATAGTCATATGTTAACCATCTAACCATCAAGGTAGCATGTATGAAATGAAAAGGCATGAGAATTTTTGTAATGTAATGGTAGAAACATTCATGTCATACTTCAAAGCACACTCCACCAATGATAAAGATAATGGAAAAGAACATGAGCAAAAAGACCATGACTACCCACCAAATCAAGATCTTCTTTATCAACAATTTATATGCCAGCAATGTGAGTGACCCTCGTAGCAACCAGGTAAGTATGCCTCTACATCCAACTGCATTTTTTCCTGCAAATCAATGTATGTAAAAATGCCTTTCTTAAAATTGAAATAGTACAAACCAAGTCTTTTACACACGGACTTAAGTGTTAAACCAATTGTCATTATCATTGTCATTATCAGGTGGCCTAACCTTTATATCACTGTAAAAAATTGTGACTTACGAAGTAATTAGCTCAATGGTTAACGGAAAAAGGATGGAATAGATTTTTAAGAATATCCAAAACAAGGAAGATGTTTAGATTCTTTACTTCTAATGTTGAAACCATGGAGAAAAGAAAACCAATGACGTAAGACATACTTAGTTATAAACATGTTCAATAGTTTTCAAGTGTGATTGTCATCACATTGAGTCAATTAAATAAACACTAGAAAATTGTGTCCATGCTGAAAATGTATCACTGACCTTTGTAGTAACATAGAAATGTGGAGCAAACTTGTACTTAGATTTGAATATAGATCCATCCTTCCATCCAAAACACCAAACCAAATCACAGTGTGAATCCAAACAATGTCAAAAGTATCGAAATGTATTACAATACTACAACTAAATTAGGCATGAGGAACAATTAATTAAAAATAAAAATAACTAAAACTTCACCTCAGACACAAAGTAGAGATCAATGCAACTAAATGTTTTGTTGTCATCTTGATCCTCGAATAATGATTGTAAAAGAAGTAAACCTGAAATTGAGAACTATAATAGCTTATTATCTTATGTGACTTGTCAAAAAAAAAATTGCAAAAGTAGGAAATCACTTTAATTACAAACAATAAAAATTCAAAAACAAATGGGGAGGTAGGTGCGAGGGGGGTGCTTTATGGCCCTAGAGGAAATCGAGTGTGTATTTCTCCTGGAATCTAGGTACTCTTCAACAGATTAGTCATATTAATATAGTGGGAGCCTCTAAAAATACCATCTGATATTTTGTCATGCGATCCGCTCCCAAGGATCATTAGCTAAAAAGAAATATTGAGAGGATTAGAATGCTCTTGGCTAAAATTCTTGCACACTTTTTTCCTATCCTCCGAGAAAACAACAAGAAAGTGGATAAAATGGCGAATAGAGAAATCGACATGGCCCCTGGTACCTTGAGAGTACATGTGCAAGTGATAATTGAAGCTCCTCCTTAATGAAAGAGGCTATAACAAGGACTAGGGCCCAATGGGTCCACATATCCGAGAAATGGATGGCAACACATGGAAATAACATGCAATAGTAGAAACCCAGCCGGCATATCCATCGGCATAAAGGGGCATAAAGGGCGACATTGCATCAGTTTCGTTTGGCTTGTGGTGAAGGACGGGTTGTTTTCGTTATTGCTCATGTCAAGGGCATTGCTAAGGGACTCCATTTCGAGAATTTGTACTCAGAACCGTGGGAAATTTAACTCTGAAGTACGAGGGGAGCCAAATTCTATCTCATGGTTGATGGATATGTTGACATATGAAAAGGAAGCAATGATGAGTAGTTATGCACAGAACTGGGAGGTACAAGCCATGAAGGCACAAATAGATTCTCAGAAGCGTGGAATGGAAAATATGGCAGTGGATTCATGCACCCTTTTCCTCAACGTCAAATTTGAAGCTGAGTTGGTTGATAAGGTAGTTATTTTCGTGGTGAACTGTAAGGTACCATTGTTTTTGGAGTATTCCCGACGATCTAGCTACTTGAAGTCTCTCTGGTGTGTTTCACTTTGTTTTGGTCTGGCTACATGGGTCTCAATGGTGTCGAGCTTCGGTATGGCTTCCTCTGTTTGTCAGCAGGTGTTATTTGGGTTAATCATTCGACTGTTGATGTTCTGCTAAGCAATTCAAGTTTGTTCCTGAGTTTTGTTGGTTTCTAGTTTTCCTTAGTCTAGTTAGAAGCTTATTTCCACTTCTAGGTTGGATATATTGGGGTAGTCAGACGAGTGTGCCTTGGGGTGTGATTCAGTACTCCTTTTCTCTGGTCAATTGGGGCACAATTTATCAGTGCTCTGGTTGGTGGGAAGTTATTTAGTGGTTGGTTTCTTGCAGAGGTGGAAAGGTTGTGTTCTAGTCTTTGATTCAAGTGTTTAATTATGGCGAAAGGAAAGGAAGTTCATCGAAGAATATCAATGTGGAAGGAGGAGTTAGTGGAGGATAATTTCACATTCGTTCAAAAGCTATCTCTCAAAATTGATTCAAACAATTCATATCGATATTTTTCTCTTGAAACTATGGCTCAGCACAGAGTGCTAATTGGACAACTTCAAGGTGAGGTGGACTTTCTGAGAAGGAAAGGTGAAGCATTGCAGCGACAATTGGAGAAGCAGGAGACAACTCAAGAAGATGAGGATGTTGCCTAACTTGTACCTAGATGTGCTAGCTCCAACAGATGATGAAATGAAGAAAGAAGAGGTCTAGAATGACTATCTTATTTGAGTGATGTGTTTTTTCTTTTTCGTTTGTATTTTGGGCATATTTTACATGATAACTTTTGTGCATTGTAATGAAAATATCAGTAATGTTACGTCTATTAGGAACAACAAGAAATTATGGACAATAGTCAAAACTTTGGTGTTGGATTTTGCTCTTTATACCATCCTATCCTTTTTGTACTCAACAACCTTGGTCGTGCCTTTTTAATGACTAACATTTTCCAGTATGTGTTAAAAAAAAACAATTCCAAAAAAATAGATAGTATTGCTTTCATATAGTCGTTATAAACTTGGGTTCAAGGTTCAAAATGAGCATGCTTTGCAATGCCAACAAAAGAATTTATTGTATAAACTTGGGTTCAGGGTTCAAAATAAGCATGCTTTGCAATGCCAACAAAAGAATTTATTGCATAAACACAGACCAATCGCAGATTAAGTCAAATGGAGAATATTCGAATAGTTTTTGTAGAGTATATTGAAAATACATCATAAACGTATGTTGAAAATGCATGGTAAAAAGGGTTTTGTAGTCTCGATAGCTTTGGCATTTTGTTTTAGCACTAAGGATGCTTCCTTGTTAAATCGAAGTGTCAAGTATCAAACATTGATCAAGAGATGGACCTTGTTTCACTCTTGAGGCATGTAACCACTTGATCTAACATAATAACCATGATACCTCAACCACAACCCCCTTGGGAGAGCATGTTGACACTCTTTTGAGAAATTGAACCCTGATAGGATCTATTATAGCAGCACTCCCCTTTTATCTGTAAAGGTTTGACCTATCGTGGCTTCCATTTTGTTTTAAAGGGAAAATGAGTAAATAATCCCTTACAATTTGAGAGAAAGAGAGTGCTAGCTTAGATCTATCAACTACCCCGTTTCCAAAATGCAATGACAAGGAGGATTTCAAACAATCTATTTTATCTACTTCAAAAATCAAGAGTTGATTCAAAGGGTTTTCAATTATCAAAAGCTCACATTGGGGAGAAACTTGCAACCATAGTTATGAGTTGTCAAAATGACCAGCAAGATGAAGCAAAAAAGCGAAGAGTTCCAATCTAATTTCATATTTTAGGCACATCAACTAAACCACTTGTGCAATCGAATGCAATACAATAGTTGATGTGTGAGAAAAAATGGAAGAAGCGAAGTAACTTACAAATGTCATGGTGAGGAACCATCCTAAGCAAACTTCACTCTTGGTGAAGAGCTCAAACCCTATCTTTCCTTACAGCTCCTCGTCTGCATTGTGCCTCATATTCCTGTTTGTTGTACCTCTACAACCACGACCACGACCCCCTCCCCTGCCGCGTCCACCATCGGAGGGCATTGAAATTGGAGCTGTGAGCGCTCATGTTTTTTTTGGTCTGATTAGTCGCCAAGGGAATTGATCCGACGAGGAGTCGATCGAAGAACATATATGGAATAGACAATGCTCAGGAGGTGTTGGCAAAAGAGTGTGAAGAAGAAGAGGGGTGTGTTTTATGAAAGGGGTGTGTACAATAGAGAGTTGAATAGAATAGCAGGAAATTCTTAGGCAAGAAAGAAGGATTTTGTTGTTGTGTAATAACATTGGAAATAATATTTACCCACTTTAATATCATTGGAAATAATATTACCCACTTTAATATCATATTGTCTATGATATTATCTTATGATATATGATAATATTATATGATAAATGTAAGTAGAACATTTGCAATATATACCTTCGGAAAAAAACATTTACAATATATCAATTTTACAATAAATACATAAATAGAACATTTGCAATATATAACCTTCAAAAAAACACATTTGCAATATATCAATTTTACAATGTGTGTGTGTGTGTCTGTGTGTGTCATGTCTCTATTTTTGGATTCCCTTATTATGCGGCTAGAGTTACTTCAGGAGGCTTGAGTCATCCATGTTAGGTCAAAAGGGTGAGACTATGTCATCAATGAGTCCAGAAGGTTTGGAGCAATTTTATGGTGCCCAATTTAGTTTATTTACCATTATTCATCTTCATCTTTCTTTTTATTTCCACCTCGAGGTAGTAGTAGGGTAGCAATTGTGCTTCTTTCTATATGAGATTAATAATATGGCCGCAGCTATGAGGCCACCAGTAAGGTAGATATTTTATGTTTTTGACCCACTAAGCTTTGTTGCATTCCCAGATTTTCCTCATGACTTCCTGCACGTAAATGGATTAAATGCTTACCTTTGTTTGCAGGAAGGTCAGCAGAATTAGTTGAGGAGCACTTGGATTCTTTTTCAAAATTGTTGAACGATTTTGAGGTGGAACATGAGGATGTGGTGATGAGGATGTTTGTGTCAACCCTAGGGGGGGGGCATGAGCATTGTACAAATCCCTTCTTGATACCTCCATTGATTGATGGGATTCATTCCAAGCAAATTTCATTGAACGATGGGTGGATAAGCCAGACAAATTTTCCTTAATTAATGCTTTTGATAATATTAAAAAGAATGGGGACGAGACTATTATTGATTTTAATGCTCGTTTTTTTAATTCTTATTATAAGATCATTTCTACCATAAAGCCTAATCATGGTTACACTATAAATTATTATCTTGAGGAATTTGATGGTATTTTTGGTATTTTTCTCAGGCATAAGGAACCTCAAAATCTAGATGAGAAGTTTTATGGTGCCCCACTTAGTTTATTTACCATTATTCATCTTCATCTTTCTTTTTATTTCCACCTCGAGCTAGTAGTAGGGTAGCAATTGTGCTTCTTTCTATATGAGATTAACAATATGGTCGCAGCTATGAGGCCACTAGTAAGGCGGAGATTTTATGTTTTTGACCCACTAAGCTTTGTTGCATTCCCAGATTTTCCTCATGACTTCCTGCACGTAAATGGCTTAAATGCTTACCTTTGTTTGCAGGAAGGTCGGGAGAATTAGTTGAGGACCACTTGGCTTCTTTTTCAAAATTGTTGAACGATTTTGAGGTGGAACATGAGGATGTGGTGATGAGGATGTTTATGTCAACCCTAGGGGGGGAGGCATGAGCATTGTACAAATCCCTTCCTGATACCTCCGTTGATTGATGGGATTCATTCCAAGCAAAGTTCATTGAACGATGGGCGGATAAGCCAAACAACTTTTCCTTAATCAATGCTTTTGATAATCTTAAAAAGAATGGGGACGAGACTATTATTGATTTTAATGCTCCTTCTTTTAATTCTTATTATAAGATCCTTTCCACCATAAGGCCTAATCATGGTTACGCTATAAATTATTATCTTGAGGAAGTTGATGGTATTTTTGGTATTTTTCTCAGGCACAAGGAACCTCAAAATATAGACGAGGCCCAAGTTGCTTCTATTAAGTTAGGACATTTTATCGCAGCCTACGGTTTCATTCAGATCCATCAATTTCAACTACCAATGGTTAAAGCAGTGCATGAAGTCCTTGTTACTAAAGATGAACCACAACTTGCACCATATTAGGTTTCCAGAGATGAGCAGCTGGATGGTCCCTCGGGCTTAGATTATCCAGAACTAATAGCTGCACCATTTGAGTCATATTCATAGTTCCAAGAAGATGAAGGTGAAGATTTGAATACTCAGGAGTGTTCATTGGTTCCTCTCATTAGTGAAGATGAAAAGTTTCATGAGGAGGAACCACATATTAATCAAGTAGAAATGAGTCAATGTCAAAAGAAACTACTGGATCTACTACTGATGAAGGATATGGAACATCGGATTTTCCTTCTGATTCGGATGTGTTCTGCGAAACCCGGACCCGGGGATTAAATTATTGCATGAGTTTCTTCTAGCTCTCAATCATAGGCTGGGTCACTGTCTTGATATGGATCTTCAAGAGGATTCATCCTTTCCTATCACAACATTGGTTCAGGAACAATTATATCAGATACCATTTCAGGTGGAGGAGCCACTTTTTGTTCAACTAAAGGATGATGTCCCTTACACTTTGCCTACGATTCTACAGCCCCAAGTTGTTCTTCAAAGTCCCAAGATTGATCAGTGATTTGATATCAAAGTTCATCATGACCCAGTTGAGCTCGGGATGATGGAGGTATTTCAACAGATAGATTCTAAGAGTTTCATCTCTCATACATTCACGCATGTTATTGTTGAAATACTATGTTCCAAGTCCCAACCAACAACTTTCAATCAACTAGCAGCCTTCAGCTATGCCTTGATTGGCAAGTACATCAAGGAAACGTCGGGTCATATAAGATTTCATGGTTGGTATCCCTGGAAGGTTGACTTTGTTCCTCTCTCTACTCGGACTGATCATCTGGGTGCATGGATACATTGGTCCTTTGAGTATAATGATTTAATCATGGCAACTTTCAGGTAAAAACTTTGGGTTTAGGGTAGTTGTCTTTCCTTTCTGCATTGTCATTTCAGTATTTCCTTCTTGCTGATTTTTTACAGTTTCAAGACTTCAATCTCCATTTTCCCTGTAGTGTATTTTCCCTTCGGATATCTACTTTAGTCTTTTCTCAAGTGTTGTTGATTTTTTGCCTACTTATATCAGCATGTGGTAGTGTCTTGTGTGTTTTTCCTTTCATGAATAAATGGTTGTCCACTAGTGTTTTTCCTGGGTCAAAATTTGAATGTCTATCTTACGCATGTCGAGCCTTTGTGTCTATCATTAGAATGAGCATGCATGGGGGTTCCATTTGTCATCAATCTTGAATCATTGAGCCTTTAGGATGGGTAGTTTACGGAGACATAGGGGAGTCTTGAGTCAACTTATGTCTTGTCTCCTCATCTCTTATCATTGTGTCTTCTGCTTTGATTCAATCGTCCCCCTCATCCAGCATAGGGATATGGTACCTGGTCCTTTCATCTTGATCTTCTTGAGTTAACACATCACGTTGAGGGAAGAGAGACATCATTACTCTTTGTATCAACAAGTCATCTTGTATCGACTTCGACACATTATCTACAGATGACCCAGAGGTAGAGCACCTTGGTAGTCATTAGCCTCATTGGCAGTTATTTTGCATCTGACAAGGCTAAGTATCATTGGTCCTTTATTAGATGATGTGTATCACTGTTCGACTTTAGAACATCTTTCACAAGGTCAGGTTGTGCTCATACCTTAAGGACCCATTGACATTATTGGTGGCGTTCCTTTGCACTTGAAAGGTGCTTTCATTATTGACATCCGATGAAGCGACTCTCTCCCTTGTGTCGACAACAATAAATTTACCACGTGGACGAGTGTGCATATTGGGTTGTAGTAGGTAACGGATTTGGATGAGACCCCTTGGGTTTTAGTTTTCAGTGGGAGAATTATATACCTTGACTCCATGGCCCATTGAACAGGCTTTGGTACTATAGGTCATCTTACAGGTTGTTCTTGATTAGATTATACGGCCTCTTCTCCTTCCATACAGATACAGGAGTATTCTTGGTATATATTTCTTCAGTTTTCATAGACCATCAGTTTGGTTTTATGGACACAGAGATAGTTATGGTTCTCGACATCCCACAAGGGGATCCCGTCCCCTTGAGTCACCATTGTTAACCCTAAGATTTTCACGCTACAAATCCTGAGGGATAAAAACCAACAGGCACTATTTTGGTTGGCATTCTAAGATCTCCCAGATTTTAGCGCTTGTGTTGAGTAGGACGTTCAACCCCACGTGAGACAAGTACATGATGGGTACATGGTTATTTGGTTCAGAGTTAGAGTTGACTTAGTTTCCATGCATATTTGAGAGAGATGTATACATAGAGCAAGTGTTGTTATTTTTTAGGGGACACGATTTGAGTGGGTCTCTTGACAGTTTGGAACAATTCTCTACATACAGTACGAGTCATTTCATGATTCTAGGCCCTATGAGTCATTTCATGATTCTAGGCCCTATGACACTTTTTTTCGGGCCCTGGATTCAGATTCTAAGCGTGTAGTACTGATCCTTGAGACATCCAGAGACTTTTGGATCTTTTCCAAGATGATGTGGCATAATTTACTATTTTTAGCAGCTTGAGCACCAAGATGCATGTCAATTATAATCGCATAATTGGATCTCTTGCCCCATACTTTATTCAAACTAAACATGCAGTCATGCATTGGGTGGCTAATTTTGGTTTTCATCTACCCCTTCTACTCCAGTTAACTTAGGAGCATGCTCCATTCACTCACTCTCTTTCTATTTCTCCTGGGTGTGCCCTCTCTTCCCTCACACATGTGGGCGAATTACTTTTCCATCTCTCACTCATGTGCTTGCATGTCAATTCCACTTGGACTAAATGATATATTTGGTCACTCTTAGAAAGCATGCACCTATATCCCTTGTTGGGTTGAATCTCTCTCTTCTACTTCTTGGGTTGAACCAGGTTCAAATCTGAACAGGTTTCTAACAAAACCCTCTAAATATATCGAACCCCCTGGTAAACCAGGAGGCAGCATAGCACACAGTGTGCATTGTGCAGTCTCGCTCAAGATAGTTTTGTGGGTGACTGAAATGCTCAAGTTCTTGCAGTCTAGGAAAGAGTGGGGATCTGGGATTGTATTTCATCTTCTTCATGCATTAATCTAGTTATTCAACCAACTATTCCTAAGATTCACTCATTTATTAAGCCCATGCATGCATTATAATAAATCTAGCTTAACCATTCATTCATCAAATAACCATTGACATAAAGTAAACATGCAAGAAACATTACAGATAACAGATTTTTTACCGTGGTTCACCCCCTCCAGGGCTATGTCCACAAAGATTTGGCTTCTCTACTCTTTTATTTAGTTTTCTGCAAAATATTGCGTTGCACGCACTACATCTCTGATTATAAAAAATCATGAAAAGGTTCACTTACCTTTGTGAGGTGGACTAGACCACACCAGGCTACTCGACTTGTGATCTAACACTCAAAATCTGGCCTACTTGACTCTTCTCCAGTTCAACAGCGATTACAACAATATCAGAGCAATAACTGAACTATGACCAACCGAACCCCACAACTAGACCAATTATTGTACTGAACTAGTACTTCAAAAGAACCCGGACCTAGACCTCCTAGATTCTTATTTATACTATTTTACAAGCTTATGGTTGTTACGATCTCTACAAAAACCCTAACCCTATCATCATTAGGTTTTCCCGCATGCACGCCTTGCATGTTGCTCGCCTTGCATGTTGCTTTTCCTCGCACGTGTTGCTTTTTCTTCCAGTTGTTCTTCTCCAAAATTGTGTCTTTCCTTTCAAAATTGGGTCTTTCCTCAAAATAGGCATGTGCCCAATAGGCCCCCAACATTGATATGTGGCTCATCCCGAGCCACTCAGTTGATGCACACTTCCTGAATAGCCTCTGCCAAGCTATGGAATTTCCCTTCTAGCTCTTCCCCTTTATTTTTTCCATGCGGAACTTTTTCTATGAGTTCTTCCACCCTCTGTGCTATGATGTTCTCCTTGAGATATTTTGTGCTCTCAACATGGTCCTGCGCCATTCTAGTCTTTTCCTTCTCTAATTTCGCAATGATTTGCACTGCCTTCTCTTGGAGAGGTTCTAATTGGGCTAACCTTGCCTAACTATTGTTCTGCGTAGTCTTCAGTTCTGCCTGCAAGGCCTTCATCTCCTGCGCACCCTTTACTCACTCTATGATGCTCATGGCCTTTTGCTTCTACTTTAGCTTGTGGATAGAAATGTTTCTTGCCTCCTCTTGCTAATCTATTTGTTGCATCCTATATCATCTTCTTCCAACATTTTCCATAGCTACACGGTCTTGTCGAATAGTTGTGTGACCCTACCAGCTTCTTTCTGCATCACTTCCACTTGCAGGGTTGCTTGTTGTTCCCTTTCAACCAAAACTTCCTAAGTAGTTGAAGTTAGTTTTTCTTTGAGCTCCTCGATCTCCTTCTTGTAGTTCTCAACTGTCTACGCGATGATTTAGATTTGTTCCTCTGCATTGCTCATGGTTGCCTACGCGTTGTTTGGAATCCTTGTATAAACTTCCTTCATCTTCTGCTGGAGATTGTCTGGGCATTGTTTCTCCTCTTTTGTTTCGAGCTTCACCTACTCAACTACCAATTCTAGGGCATCCTTCCCAATCTTATTTTCCTGCAATTCCGCCGCATCTTTCCTTGTGCGCGACTGCACTTCCTGCGCTACATTGACTTTAAGTTTTTACAGTGCCTTGGTTGGTATCTTTGCTTGTACCAACTGTACATGTGCTAGATCCTTAAGTGGTGTATGGTTGTTACACATTGAAATTACTGACTTCGATAGTGTCACAAGTGTCGTCATTACAAGTGTCGCAAGTGTCGCAAGTGTCAAGGAAAGCATACTGCCATGATTCCTATGTCGTGCCTATAACGACATGAGAAGCACACTTGACACACATAAAACACTTGATTTGGAAGAGGAGGAATGGTTAATTGGGCTTATGAACCTCTTGCCATCTGAAAGAAACCAAAAACTGAGTTTTTGGAGGAGAGCGCTCCCCTATACCTCTCTCAGGAGTGTTGGTGCTCCCCCTTACACTATATGGGAGCATTATAACACTACCTCTGCCCTTTTGGAGGAGCGCTACTTCTTTTGGGAGTGTTGGCGCCCGCCTAAAGCCTACTAGGGAGCGCTATAACGCTCTGATGGCCTTTTTAAGGGAGCGCTACCTATTCTGGGCAGCAATAGGTTTGTTGAGGAGAATGGGGGAAAGATCGTTTCCTTCTTGGAAGGAAGTTGGATTCGAACCCCTAGTCCAGCCATGATCTTAGGGAAGATCCCTAACTCAAGGAGGAAAATCCTCAACTCACCCCAATGATATCTCAAGTGGTTGAGCCTCTCCAAGGCTATAGAAGCAAGCTTTCGCATGGTGAAAGAAGGATCTGGATGAAGAATGATACCAAACTTATGATCTCATAAGTGATATTTGGAGAAGGGATGAGAAGCATGAAACCTGTGATCTCATAGGGAACACACAGTGAAGTGGATAATAATCAGTGAAGCTATCATCATTCCGATCGTGGAGCTTCTGAGCAAGGGTTAGACAAGGAGATCCTGACAAAACTGCTACATTCCATCTATGGTTGTAAGTAATGTTTTGTCCTCATTAATGTAATATGTTTGGCTTGTTTCTTTCTAATTTGTGTTTGACATTACATGAATTTGTCTCTAAGTAGATAGGTCTGCTTCAAACTAATCTCGATAGAATAGGAAGTGGTTGTACTTTGTTTGTCTACAGGGCTTATCGAGGAGCTCAAGATTGGAGTTCAACTCGGAGCGTGCAGGGACAAACACCGGTAAAAAGTACGTCTTTCCTCCTTCCTCTTCATGCATTAGTTTGTGTAGACCTAAAAGGAAGTCAGTGACCATGATAAGCACTTTTTGTCTTAGAGTTAAGAGTCTAGCTCTTTGAGGAGATCTACCTGTCCGCAGGAATATTTTCCTTCAACAATGGGCTATACTCTCATCCATCTACAACATGTCGGATGTGACTTGGAAGGTGTCGTATTCACTCGACGCGGTCCTTTCCTATTCTTCTGACACTGAGGGGATTGGTTTTCTTCCGCTTTTCGGTGTCTGTGCTACCTTTATTTGTCCGAGGACCTGGCTGATGTCAGCCAACCCATTTTCTACTATACTTCTTTGGTGCTCGACCTCTTCAAATTCCTCGACCGTGAAATCATGTAGTCTCTCTGCGACAAGATCGACATCGTCTTCAATGATTGTGTACTCTGGTATTTGCTTGTGAGCCTTAGCCTTCTTCACGACCCCCCTGTGTGTATAATTGGCTACTTGGGTGGCCCTGCTTCTTGTGGGGCGACTGCCGAAGGGGTTTGTTATGGAGTTGTGTTCCCCCCTTTCTTGTTATTCTTGCACTGGGGTAGTGTCTTTTTTCCCTGATTGCACATCCTTCTTTGGAGCATTACCCTTCTTCTGTTGCGTCAGATTCTGACTGGGCTTCCCCTGTTGTGTTGACTTTTTAGGTGCAGCATGGTCTCCTGCATGTGTCTTAGATGACCCTTCCTCCACCTCCTTACCCTTTGGCATTTCCTTGGTAATGACTGGGATCTTCCAGTCATCCTACCAGTCTCACATCTTCTGCCTCAATGCAGAACCGAAGTTGATACCATTCTTTTGTTTGATCTCTACGCGCTTGGATCAATATAGTGTGGGGCGTAGCCCCAAATCTGGCTATTCCTTGATATTGCACAACCACTTACGGAGTTATCCTCCAGGTGTTGGCTATACTATCCTGGATGTTTCTTAGGTACGATGCAAAGGTATTATAACCCTAAATTGCTCCATACAAGCATACCTGGCATTTGTCCCTCTTGTTATTTTTTCCAAGCCATCACTAAGAAACTCTTCTTAAAAACATTATTTTTGAAGATGTACACGCCCTGCACCACTATTGTGCATACACACGCTTGTTGCACCATTACAGCTCGTGTGCATATGCTAGTTGCACCATTATAGCCCGCGTATACACAAAAAAGTTGCAAATATTAAAAAATTGCAAGGAATTTGTTCAGATTACGGGCTATTAGGTAGTTTTCCAACTGTCCCACTGCCTATAGCCCATCACCCAACCGAATAACCATCCTTTTGTCATATAAAAGGAGATTTTGGGGTCTCATTCCCAAGCCAAGCATAAGAACAGTCAAACTCTGCCCGTTTCACATCCCCTCCTTGCCCCAAGAATTTGCAGCCACCTTGTGAGATTTGTGTCATAATTTCCCATTCTAGCCTTTTTTCCTCCATCACAAGCCTATGACAACATTGAAACATTGAAAATCAATGGAAAGTTAGAATAACTTTCCCCTGCAATGGTCCACTCTCCCCAGTCAGTCGGTGAAATTCTCAGTCCTGCAATCCCTGGGTTCCATGCTAACCTCTGTCGAAGATCACCATGTTGGCCCTGCACTACTTTGACTATGACTGTCTACCCCATGCATACATCCTGAATCCTCCTCTCCTAGGTCATCCAGCTGAAATACCTGTGACCATTGGACCTGTTGTCCAGAAACTATATCAGTAAAGACATCTTTGTAGAAGAAGTACCTATCCACCCATCTCCACGTCCGATCATGATGATCAAGAGTGAAAAGTTGCCTCACTCTATCGGACAAATCCCTGCAGGACCACTCCAAACCGACCCCTAGTGGAGTGTGTGGCTCTCAGGCGCAACCTAGGTCATCATGTAGTGCAACATCCAACTCACCCAATGAACTTCTGAATCCCATGGAAAACTTGGAATTTTATTGGAAGTTTATCTCTTTTGATCTCATCTAACTGCTCCTGTGTGAGACTGATCACTGTCAGAATCCCTCTGTGCTCATTTTCTATCCTCCTCATGTTGTTTTCAATGATAAATGTGTCAGAAAAGGATGAAGGATGACATGTGTCATGACCATCATGATAATATCATCAGCTCTATGTGCTAACACGTGTGACTCCTCACTAGTGTCACCACTCTGTTGAGGCATAAGGTCTTCAATAGTAGGTGATATGTCTGCTAAGACATTGGTGCTATCGTCCTGTCCATCCCACTGCCTATCCACTACACATGGGTCATCAACCTCCTCAAGCATGCTAGTAGCATCATCCTCTATACAAAAGTCACTATCACTAGCCTCTGTGCAAGAGTCACCATCATCATCAGACTGTCCCAAATCATCATCTATCGCTCCATCCTCACACATCTCATCATCACTGTCATAGTGTGCCTCAACATTGTGCTTCTGGTCCCTACCCCTACACCTATGATCTGGTTCCCCCGGCCCCTTGCAATAGTGGCAAGGTTGTGTGCTCCTAATGGGTGTGGGGTTCCTTTGTGCTTCCCTGCATCTAGCTGCTCTGGCTCTATTTCCCTGTACTATGTTGGTCCAATGTGTCACCTCATCTTTGCTCCAACTGGGGTTTTTCATGGACATAAAATTTTGGAGCGTTATTAGAGGCCCAAGTCTCTCACAAGTGCATGATATTCCCTTTCACAACTCACCGCTTCTCTAACAAAATCTATAGACCCCATCTTTCCTTATGGAAGATCCCTCATGCTGGAAGGAGTCTAAGCTCTGATACCACTGTAATGATCCCAAGCCATTATGCCAGGAACATCAATGTTTTGGGTGTCTTTTAAAACTTTTCTGGTTGTGGCATTTTATCAAACACTTCGTTGACCTACTTGTTTACATGTGTTTACTTGTTCAATAGCCTCTTGATTCCGGCCTTCAGGTTTACTGATGTGTTTATATGAATGTTTGTAGCAAATAACAAGAAGAGACAACCATGGAACATACCTCAACCATGTGCAATATGATAGACAAGCCAAAACATCTCAAATATGCTTTTATTCATGAATAGAGGAACTTGCTACAATGAAGATACCAATATGGAATGCTCAACAGATGACCAAGAAGATAGATAATAGAGTTTCTACAAAATGCTCCAATAGAAGAGACTACAATAATCCTCTAAAGGATGGATATACAATGAAGACTGAATACAAGTAGATCTTGGTCGTACGAATGCTAAACCCCCAAGCTGAAAAATGCCATGCCCTGTTGGATAGCTGAAGCTCCTCAACAATTCGTCCCTGCTGCCAGAAGTGTCCAATCACATCAAGAAAGATGTCAAACAATAGATCGGGTGATGGTAACAAAAATCCAAGTGTCTAAATCTCCAAGATCCCTCTCACACCCTGTAGATCTGAAACCCCTCCACTGAATGGTGCGCCCCCCTAGATGCCTGAAACCCTACATAAATCAGCTTCACTCCTAGATGCCTCCAAATGCTCCACAAAACCACTGGAGTGATAGATCTGAATGCTACAGTGAAAACCCAAGTGCTCAAATCACCAAAATACCTACTAGACCCTTGGATCTAGCTATCCTCCAAATAATGGTGCGCCCTCCTCTTGGGAAATCGTCCCACTCTCAATACAAATAAACCTGCCACTGAAATCCCTCTGGAAACCACCAAGAATTATGTTAAGACACCTGCAAGGAAAAATCAATACTTGGAATCCTCAAAATCCCTTCTCCTCAGCTAGGACAAATCCTCCCTCAATGGATGGTGTGCCCCTCTTGTTGGAAACCCTAACTGGTGCACCCTCTCTCTCTCTGCCCCTAATATAGAATCCTCTTGTAACATAGTAGATCTGAAACTAGAATGGTGTGGGAGCGTACTGCATCTCCGAGACCAAGCTTGGGACAAGATAGGTGGAATCTTTCACCACTGAATCGTCCTCTAGGGTTTGTTAAGTCAAAACCCTCAAAACCCCCAATGTTGGGCTCACTAGCT
>JZKD02S1844833.1:483250-527041 GCA_000966675.3 Picea glauca
GTTAAGTCAAAACCCTCAAAACCCCCAATGTTGGGCTCACTAGCTAAAAGTCAGATATCAAAATATGATCATACATGAATGAATGAGTAGAGGCCCTTGCCTTTCCTTTATACTTTTTTCTCTCCTTTTTCCTCTAAAGTGACTTTCATTTTATTAATATTTAATTAATTAATTAAATCAATTTAATTAATTAATTAACCCTTTTACCTCTGAAAAACACCTTATCTCTCCTTGTGGCTTCCCTAGCCACTAAAAGTCACTTCTCACCATCCCATCCTGTAGTGTTGCTTCTCCCGATTCCAACGAGTTATTACACTCAGAGGTTCCTCCAAGAAATGTGCCCAAAATGACCTCTTCAGTGAATTCAATTAACTTATAGCTCGAAATGGTCAAAATCATGGAAATCGTCGAAATGCAACAGAACCAAAGCCAACCTGTGCAAAATGGCTCATAATGATGGAATATGATGAGAAATGAAAGTTGGACCCCACAATGCCTCTCAATAACCCTTGTCCTCGCTCTAACATCCATCTGGCTACTCTAGTCATCATAAACCTCTGCACTGTGATGATGTCCCAAAGTGCGGACATTACATGGGACGCCCCTCTAACACAAAGGCTAAACAAAAGGTCGCGTGCGGAAAGGTAGCGAAGATAACCCCTCCAAATTCGAACCAAGCAAAGTGGGGAATGCATATTGAGGACTTGTCGTGGGATATTGTTGGTCGCATTTGCCACGGAGCTTCATGGATCTTGAATCCGTTCAAGGTCCTCAGTGGTCGTCCGAACCACCTGCTTCCAATACCCTCAGTAGGTTTCGGGCTTAGTTAACATGCTCATTGCGATCCACCCATCTATCGACTCTGCCCACCTGGTGATTGTTCGCGAGCTGGCAACCTAGTTGCCTTTATTTTAGGGACTTACACAAGTGACTGCGGGGGTATACCGCAGTACCTAGGGCAGACGTCGGTCCACCCTGTGAAGTGACTGTTGTCTGAACTTTATGACTTGCTGAAATATCTTTGCTTCTCTTAACTCATCTTTGATACCATGTAAAAATTTAGACTCTAACCCAGTTTCAGTCTCACTGATTTTTCAGCCAATGTTTAATGCCCAAACCCATAATTATAACAGCCAATTAAATACAGCAAAAAATAATTTTCAGAATTGAAACATGAGGATTCTGAACTTCGTTTTTAATGCAAATATAAAATATCAAGAGCACATAAACTCATAAAATGATAACACATAAATTTTTGGTCTAATAGCAAAAACCCACAACGGGAAAACCAGTGAGAAAGGGAGATTTTTATTATTTAGGAGCTTTAAAGAAATTTTGTTACAGCATGTTCATCTTCATAAATTTAATGACAAACTTATCTCGATAACCGTGCCAAGTCTTCACACAGGAAAATGAGCCAAACTCCTCAAAACTCTTTCCAGAATTTTTTGCAATAAATTACAAGTCTTCTTCTCGATCTATGTGCCTCCAAATGGTTGTACGACTACCTAGAAATTTGTGCCAACAACTTCAACAATTTTATGGGTGCACTAATGGTTGTATGGTCGCCTTGAAAACCATGCCAAACTTTCCAAAAACACCACACAACAACCTACCTCTATTTTTGTGCCAAGAAAGGACTGTACAGACGTGTACAAAATTCATACGATACAGCCTAAGTATGGTTGTCTGTCCCTCCTCGAAATTTGTGCCAAATTACAGATGTACAGATAGACAGAATTAATGTTTTCTACTGCCTCAATTTCTGTGCACACAAAAGACTGTACGGACCCCGAAATTCGTACTATACGACCTCCTATGTATGTTGAACCTTTTGCCTCTATTTTTGTGCTAGTATTATGCCTTGGAATGCGTGCCCTAGCTCTCAAAAATGCCCTCTTTCTTGTTGCTCAAAAATGCTCTCTCTCCTGCTCTCTCAACAATGAATGAACAACCCAACAATGGGTGCACCCTCCAACACTAGTCGACCTCGTGAGGTAGGTGAGGAGTTTTTTAATCCAACGGTTGAGATTGGATTAGATGAGTGGTTGAGATTTAGTGTCTCTTCACTCACCATCACTAAAGTCATAAATTCACCTCTTAATTTGCATCTCACAAATTAAATTACTAGGGCCCACATTCGTCACTTTCTCACCAATTAGGCGCCTAGGGATGAGAACCACTTTCCTACGTACTTTTTAATTAAAATTTTAACATGATCTTCATTCTGACAGTCACCAGGAGGAGATGTGAGGTCAGGGCGCATCATTTGGGACAGTTTCCAAGCAAATCGGACTAGTATGAACTTTCCAGTCAATTGCAGCAGTTGTCGTGAGCACCCGGGATTGCATGCAGCAAATTTGTACATGCATGTTGTTGATTCTTTCTCATCTTCTGTATATGAGTATTTTTTGTTGTTTTACATTGTATTCCAGCGGACTATGAACTCTTATGAGATCTAGTTGATGTGTAGTTTATGTATTTCTTGTCATTTCCCATATTACAAGCTATTAAGTTGTGTTGGTTCCATTCATTTCGCATGCATCCTATATTTTGCTCAAACAACTGATTTTATATGACACACATGCAAAATCACCACGCATGTTAAACAAAGTAACTAAAATGCATCCAGAAACCCCCAGAGTATCATATCTAAGATTTGAAACTTTACTTTCAACAAAGTCCATCCAGATCCATTGGATCAAGGATATTTCATCGAACGCGCTCTGTACGACCCACATGACTGTCACTAATTCAACCTGCTCAGACACAAAAACAACACATTTATGAATTTGGTCGAGCCTAAACCACTTTTAGGCTTAAGTGAATCACAACAAAACCCCAATATCGACCCAAAATATCACCTTGAGATAATTGAAACAATTGGATGTACCTCTAAAGGCTTCACATTCGACCCAAAATATCACCTTGAGATAATTGAAACGATGGGATGTACCTCTAAAGGCCTCACATTCACTTGGAACATGTTATGTAATATTTTTCTATGGTCCTATAAATACATGGCCATTGTATTTTAAAAATGAAGAAATTCATTATATTGTTATGCTGCCTATAATTCTCTTGGGGAAACCATTTACTCTCTTAAGAGCCAATTGAGCAATCATAGCATTTGGAAAGCTTCTCACCTCTAGAAAAACTTCACCAAGAAGTTCTTCACCATTGTTAGATAGGAGAGTCTAGCTCTATTTTTTGAGGAATCAAAAGCCCTCTCAAGGAGGAATAGGGGATCCATAGTCCCACTTTTCTCCTTTGGTGTTCTCAATTCAAAGATCACTTTCCATTTGGGTAGTTACCTCTTGTGTCAATTCCATGCATCTTTTAGAATGTACATGTGCTTAGTTTGCTTTCATTTCTTGGTTATTTGTTTCGTGATTTACCATCTTGTGGATTCACTAATCTACTAATCATTTATATGTTGTCATTATGGTCAAACAAGGCAGTTAATGGTCCTCTTTTTGCTCACTCAAGTGACCAAAAGGACCCAACAGTTTGGTTACCATACTGGGGATTGGGATCAAATTCCTCCCCTTTTAACCTTATAGAGCTTTTATTCTCACTCTTATGTGTTTGCAGGAACCAAAACTGGCCTAGCCCACCCTTCAAACACTGCAATTCAGCCTTTGGTTGAGAGGACTTATTTCAAATTTCCAACCCACCATTTATTTGCATGTGCGCGAATTAGGGAAGAAAAAATGCATTGATCGTGCATAGCCACGCGGATTATTTAGACGAAGGAAAACCCACAAAAATTGCACAATTGTCGATCCCAAACCCGCACAGATCCACCTACACAAACTGTGCAATTGTCGAACTCAAACCTGTGCAGAACCATGCAACTATGGAATTTTTTTTTAAGCGTTAGATTTATTTTCAGCACTTTGTAAAAGTCACAAAAGTGGGTTGAGTTCTTTATAAGTCACAAAAGTGGGCTGAGTTCTTTCTTGCATAGTTACTTAGCCACACATAGACATCTAGGGGGATAAAAAGAATCACACCATATTTTCCCTTATTTGTTGCCACATGGATGGCTTAGTCTAGTATCTGAATTCTAAACTAAAGCTTCTCTTTTGCAAAATCACCACATTAAATCGGAACTAAGAGACTATTTTGTTAATCTTGGATTATGCTCTTTACTCGCACCTTTGTGTGATCTTGGAAATTAGAAACAAATATTGCTTAAGAAACCTCCATCTCCTTTTAAAAAATCAATCATTTTAGGAGAGGCCAATACCACTTAGTTTCCTCATTTTTTAGAACTAAATCAATCATTTTAGGAAGAGAACAATACCTCTAGGTTTGCTTTGTTGAAACATAATCTAAAAGATTCGTAAGGGCCCATTCATGCCCACATGTGCACAAACTTGTGCTAGTTTCACTAGTTTCAAATGTTTAGAGCAAATTACTACCTAGGTAGTTTAATGCATTTGTAAGGGCCCATACATGCCCACGTGTCTACAATCTAGGGATACTTTAAAAATATTTTCTACAATCCAGGGATAGTTTCAAAGCTTTCTTAGATTAGATAACATTCTAGGGAGATTAAAATCTCAAGACTAAGGACCCACATGTCCACCATGCTAGTTACTTGGGCTTTTTCAAATTTTTTAAGGATTTTTTGTGAAACTTAGTAAGTTAGAGACAAACAAGATTTGTAAAGGACCAATCGATGTCCACATGTTAAAAATTTGATCACTAACTGATTGAAAATCATTATACACTTCCACTTCTTGCACACATCACCACACACTCGAGATTTTTATTAGATACTTGAAACCGTAGTAAGCTCTTCATCCCGCGTCCATAAGCAATCTGGGAGGATCATAAGGGTTCAATTTGTTTAGTGAAGGTCTTTTTCTCACACCATTGTTAACCAACGAGGTTGGCCCATGACTCCAACCTCACAACCCATTTTCACATTCTAAAAGAAACCATTAAACAACACATTTAATCTCCACGGGAGGAACACAAAAGAAAAATGTAGTTGGTATCAAACAAGTTGTAGGTTAGGGAAAGCCCTACCCAACCACAAAAGCAAGTTCTATAACTATGGGACACTACACCCATTGTCACCTCGATGTAGGTCCCACACATGGGGGTGACTAAGGTCACTCCTAGGAGGAAATCCTGGAGACCTTGGGGGAAAAGGTAAGAGAAAAGGAAGGAAGACGGAAATACCTCCAAAGGTTAGAGAACTAAGTGGAAGAGGAGGGGAAGGAAAATGACTTGTAGACTAAGTTAAGTTGCCCCCAAAGTATAGTGCTTTGTCAAATGATTATACCTGCCCGAGACACAAGGGAAAACCACTTGCAAAGAAATTTGTTGGATGGATAAACAATTTAAGCTTGTTGTCCCTATTATGCAGCAGTTATATCAGCAACAAAATATATCTAAATCAGCATATAAAAGCACAAGGTCAACTAACAATATCATCAATGAAATTAGCAATCAATTTTGAACTAAGTATAACACTTTGGGACTGAATAAAGAAAGTTGTTGTAAAGTAGATTCTGCAGTAATATATCAACGTTATGGTTGTAACAATCAATGATGTACAACAGCGAATTTAACCATTAACAAGTGTCCAAAAGCAGCCTAAAAGATGTGCCTAGTTTAGTGTGTTAGACTAGCAGCGTTAGGGGGTAAATCTATGGTTAGTTTAAGAGTTGGGAGTAAGTTATCAGCTACGGTTATGCAACCCTAATGGCTATAGGTTAGTGTTAGTAATAGTCAATAAATTAGTAGGAGAAAGGGGACGCCTCAATGAGGCAAGAGAGCCAAAGGCTAAAGGAAAACTTTCCTCAAGAGAGAAACTTTAAACTTGCAAAATTCACGCTTACCAAGGCAACAATTTATTTCTCCAATGCAACAAGTAAATGACTAGTTCCTTCAAAAGTTTGGGTTAATGGAGTCAAGAGAATGTGAAGAAGTTAGGTGGGCTACTTCCTTGGGGGTGTAAACTCTTTTACTCCCCAAGGCTACGAGTTGATGGATGAACTACATGGGGCAATTTTCTTCTCAAAAATTGATCTACGCTCTGGATATCATCCAATCAGCATCCGAGAGCAGGACATAGAGAAGACAGAATTTTGATGTCATTTTGGACACTTCGAGTTCCTGGTTATGCCATTTGGGCTAACCAATGCACCCGCTACATTCCAGTCTTGCATGAACCATATATTCAGGGATCAGTTAAGGAAATCAGTCTTAGTTTTCTTCGATGACATCTTTATCTATAGTCGATCATGGATATATCATATGGGGCACCTGGATGAGGTATTGAGCATCATGGAGGAACAATCATTATATGCCAAAGAGTCCAAGTGCGAGTTTGGTATGACAAAGCTGCTTTACTTAGGGCACATCATCAGTGCAAAAGGGGTATAGGTGCACCAAGAGAAGATCAAGGCCATTCTGGATTGGTCGACAGCCAAGAACGTGACATAATTGAGGAGCTTCTTTAGGTTGTGTAGCTATTACAGGTGGTTCATCTGGGTTTTTTCTCACCTTGGAGCACCGCTGACAGATCATACTAGGCATGGGGCTTTCATATGGATCAAGAAATCACAGGAAACCTTTGATCACATGAAGGAAGTCATGGGCACTTGTCCAGTGTTGGCACTACCAGACTTCACCTTGCCATTTGTACTAAAGTGTGACATCCGACGAAGGGATCGGTGCAGTTTTGATGCAGGGAGGTCACCCCATTGCATTCGAGAGCCGGAAGCTTAGTCAACCTGAGAGGTTGTACTCCATTTATGACAAGGAAATGTTGGCAATCATGCATGCCTTGACCAAGTTCAGACAATATTTGGTGGGCAGCAAATTCGTGGTCAAGACTGATCACAATAGTTTAAAGTATTTCCTTGAGCAGAAAGACCTCAGTGACCGCTAACAGAAATGGGTGACGAAGGTACAGGGATTCGACTTTGACATAGAGTATGTCAAGGGGAAGAAGAACATTATGGTTGATGCACTATCGAGGAGACCTGCAGCATGTTCTTTGATGGAGATTTCAACAGATTGGAAATCCCACTTGTTAGTGGAATATTCCAAGAACAAGTTCACTTGTGAGGTGATGGATGGGCAGATACAGGATGATCAGTATAGGGTCATTGACAATGTCATATTTTACAAGGATAGAGTCTACTTGGTGCCAAATTCAGGGCTTAAGAAGAAGATCCTCACCGGAGTTCATGATTCACCTCTAGAAAGCCATCAGGGGTTTTTCAAAACCTACAAACAGAACGGAGAGAGGTTCTCATGGAAGGGCCTCAAACAAGACGTTATGAGACACGTCAGTGAGTGTGTGACTTGCCAGCAGAACAAGTCAGAGCATGCTCTTCCAGCAGGGCTACTTCAACCACTCCCCATTCCAGAGCAGAAATGGGAGAGTATATCTATGGACTTCATCACAGGTCTACCCAAGGTTCAGGGTAAGAACTGTATCTATGTAGTGGTCGACAGATTGACCAAGTTTGCTCACTTCTATGCCATACCGTTAGAGTACAACGTAGTTCAGGTAGCCGAGCTTTTCTTTAATGAGTTCTTTAGACTTCATGGGTTGCCTCAGAACATCGTTAGTGACAGGGATAGTCGGTTCATAGGGACATTTTGGAGAGAGTTGTTTCAGTTGGTGGGGGCAAAGTTGACACCTAGCACCAACTATCACCTTCAGACAGACGAGCAAACCGATATTGTCAACAAGTGGGTTGAAGGGTATTTGAGGAACTATGTAGGAGGATAGCAGAGAAAGTGGGTAAAGTGGTTACATTTAGGAGAACATTGCTACAACACCCCCTTCCACATGTCCATTGGTATGACACCCTTCTAAGCATTGTACAGATATGATGCTCCCACTTTGGTAGACTTGGTCTTCGGGGAGAGAAGAGCTCCCAAGGCGAAGGATTGGATCATAGAGAGTCAGGAGATTCTCAAGTTGTTGAAAGAGAACCTGTAGACAATGCAAAACCGACAAAAAATAAGTACGGACAAGCACAGGATAGAGCACAACTTTGAGGTTGCAGATTTGGTTTTCTTGAGACTCCAACCCTACAGATAGCCATCTATGAAGAAGAGTGGGGCCAAGAAACTCAGGCCCAAATTTTATGGTCCTTACAGGATCATGCGCTGAGTAGGCAAGGTTGCTTACGAGCTAGAGATTCCAGAGGGGAGCAATATTCATAACGTGTTCCATGTGTCTTGCCTAAAAAAGGCAGTGGGACAATTCACTAGCACAATAGAGGAGCTTCCCCCGTTAGATGAGGAGGGACAGTTGGAGTTAGTTCTAGAGGAGGTTTTGGAGTTCCAGGAGCGAAAACTAAGAACAAGGGTCATCAGAGAGTGTTTGATCAGATGGAGAGGGCTTCCAGTAGAGGAAGCTACTTGGGAGAGCGAGCAGGTGTTGTAGCACCCTGGACTGGTATTGCTTGAGGACAAGCAATTTCGGGAAGGGAGAACCGTAATGTCCCTTTCCAAATAGGAGCTCTAGAGAGGAGGCTTAATGGTCTAAACTGCCCCATTAGACTATAGCCAGGGCCAAAGAGGGGTAAACAGGGTTACTAGAGGTCACTCCAGTCACAGGTTTTATATGCAGAAAGTGACATTGAGCTAAAAAGGGTTAAAAGCGCTTTTAAGTCATTATGAGCTAAAAATATAAGTCAACAGTGAATTAGAGTTTCAACAGTGATTTAGGGTTTTGGAAGTCAACAATGAATTAGGGTTTCAACATGATTTAGGGTTTTGGAAAGCTATAAAGGAAGGGTCGGCGACCTAATTCATCATTATGCAGATTATGACTTGTCATTGAGGAGAAGAGGTGCATCTCAGGAGAGATAGTTTAGTGTATTTCAGGAAGAAGACACCAATTGGTTAATTTCGGTATTGAAATACACACCCTAGTCACTAGGAATATCATCAAGGTCTTCCATCATTCTTCATTGATTCCTCAGTGCTCCCATATTTCGGGTATTATCTTTTAGTTTCTCATTTGTATTATAGCTAAGATCCTTTTTTCTTTTGATCTAGCCAAGTGTTGTTATTTTATTCAGTCGCAGTTGCTTATTTGTATTCCGGCTAAGATCCTTTGTTTGTTGATCTAGTCGAGTATTGTCAGTTTATTCAGCCGCATTCAGCTATTTTGTAATCCACAGAGATATCATAATACAAAATTTGCAGTCCCTTGTCGCATTTATTATTTGTATGATCATTTATATGCTATAAACCTTTGATCCTACACACACATTAGTAGTGTTTCCTAGACGAGCCAAGTCAGGGACATTACATGTTATTCCAGATCTGCATCCACTTTGTATCAGGTTCTTTCTTTTCATAATAATAAAGGTCAGATCTATGCTTTTGGGTTCCATATCTTGTGTACTAGTTAGATCTTGTATTTGGATTGATTATATCTCACATATGTGCTTAATAACTTAATATAACCCTAAAGCCGAATCTTTAGAGACGAACCTGCAAACACACACAAACAAACAAGTAAATCAGTGGTCAGTTAATGTTCCAAACGAAAAAATTGTCTTGGGAACATTACAGTGGTATCAGATATTAGACTCTTGCCAGCCTGAGGGGTCTTCCATTAGGAGAAATGGATATGTTATACTTTGCTAGAGAGATGGTATTCTGTGAGGGGGAATATTATGCCCTTAGGGAGGAAACTAGGGTAGATCAACATAATAGAGGAAAAGAGAGCTATGGCAACTAGATGGAGGGAAGCATAGAGTAACCCCCTACCCATTAGGAGCAAACAACATTGCTACAATTGCAAAGTTCCTTGAGAACTAGATCATAGATGTTGGGGTGCAGATTAGAAACACATTATTGAGGTACATTATGACAGTAGTGATGAGGTGTGTGAGGATATAGAGCTAGAGATAGATGCTTATTTGGATAAGTCTGATGATGTCAGTGACTCTTGCACAGAGGCTAGTGATTCTTGCACACTTGAGGAGGATAGTGACCCTTTCACATTGGAGTAGTGGGATGGATAGGATGATAGCACCTCTGTTTCAAAAGTCATATCACATAGTGTTGATCGTCTTACACCTCAACAGAGTGGTAACACTAGTGGGGATCCACACGTATTAGCACCTAGACCTGACAAGTTGCCTAGGATGACTGTGACACATCTATCATCTATCCAGTCATCCATGATATCCACGCCACCTGAGGATATCAGTGGCATTTCATATATTATAGAGTCGTCGTATGTTAGGGATGCACACCAGGTACATATGGATCCACAAATCCAGGAGGAGATACATGATGTACAAACAATTGACCTTACACACACATATCAGCATGAGGTGAGTGGGTCACTTATTTTGGAGACTCCATTGTTTGATCACACTGGGGAGATTGACATATGGATGGGACACTTTCTTCCAAGACCAGCCTGCAGTGGTGAGGGTGTACACCTTATTGGTAAGGATGACCATAGCACGTGTTTGGACACATCTATATGGGATCCAAACGCAGTTGATAGTAGCAGGGTGAGTGCACAGGAGCATATAGTTGCTCATACAGGTTACAGTTTGATTCAGGGGGAGTGAGCAGTTGATGATGATATACAATCGCATATAGGAGGACTCTATATCACAATAGACAGTGGGCATTTCAACACTTTATCTTTTGTAGAGTGTTGTTGAGGATTCCAGTGTTGGCACTAGCAATGAGAGACATGAGTTAGCACCTCAACATGACTGTGATCAGGAGTCACACCACATAGCAAGACAGTTGAGAGTCAATGAGGATGTGATCATGGCAACCACTAGACGTTTTGATGACACACATGCATTGGTGGTCGATTACTATTGGAGGGAATCAATGGCACATGGTAGTGAAGATGAGGGATTTTCCATGTATGACCTTCATACTCTTAGGGAGAGAGTGTCTATGATGAGGACTGACGACCAAAAATTGTTAACAAACAGGGACTACCTACTAGATATTGGCGCGATGTATCACAGGGCTCTAAGGGAACATGAGTTGGAGTTGGACAGTCTCACTCATGAGTTGGAGAGCACCCGAGGATTCTTGAGAGGCACACAGATAGCCCTTCAAGAATCAGAGTCCAGGTCAAGGGAGCTTCTTGAGGAGATTCGTTAGAGACACACTATATCTGTCCTAGTGGAGAGTTAGATATAATATTCAGTTACATGGCTAGAGGATGTTGGTGGTATAGCAGAGGACCACCAGTTGATGGATGAGCATGAGGAGTACCCAGAGTCACTGATGAGTATGAAGAGTTATGATCCAGAAGCACAGGAGATACCCTCCACGAGGATCTTGGAGGCAGTCGAGCACTCACATACGCATGGGAATCACTCACATATGCCCAGGGACAGTTTTCTAGACACTTCCATTTCCGTTCCGAGAGAGGTTGACCTTCGTGTAGAGGTTGATCCAATAGTACACCCAGGATCTATGATGTAGCATTAGTATACGAGAGATGACATGAGTATGCAGGAGCATACAGTGGTGAGTGATAGCTCACAAAGACATATCGAGATGCACGATGGGATTTAGAGGGGTGTGTTGGCTTGCAAGGAGGAGACACACTTAGAGGATCATGTAGATGCCTCTCCCTTGCAGCAACACATAGTTATATGAGATCACCCTCATAGTATCAACAATCGCATGGGAGATGAGAGATGGAGGTTGGTTAACCAGCAGTTGGAAGAGTTACTTTCGGTTGTACTAGAGGATTGGGATTCGGTGATGACTACAAACGAGTATTTATCATGGATACCGATGGACAAGCTTCTAATCGAATCCTTGGGATTGACTGAAGCATGTGATATCTCCCAATCCTACAGTCAGATACAGATGTTTATGTTAGACTTCCCCCACACTTTTAACATAGACAACAACATGAGGGGAGATAGACAATGGCAGAGGACATGGAAAGCGGTTAGGCTGAGATCACCTGACATTAGTGATTTTACGGCATATGACAATACAGAGGTGGGACGTGATAGACAAACAGTTTAGACTTTGTGTGTGATGGTGAGCATCATAGGCCAGGTGATAGCATATGAGCACAGAGGGCTTCCGATAGTGATCAGTCCGAGACAAGAGCAGTTAGCAGAGATTAGAAGTGATAAACTTCCAAGTTTTCCATGGGATCTGAGAGTGTAATGTTCCCAAGCCAGTTTTTTATTTGGAAACACTAACTAACCCTGATTTAATTTTTTACTGTTATGTGCGCAGGTTGGCCATCAACATTTCGGCCTTAGGGTTTATTCATTTATTCAACCACAATTTATACAAGAAACATTCCACCATATGAAGATCTTCAATAACAGATAGGCATGTAGTGGGTCTTGAAGATCCTGTAGTGGTACGGCCTGCTGAAGATAATGGATATCAAGGGTTCGCCCTCCTGAAGATGAAGACCCCCAAATACTGCCAAACTCCTCCCAATGATATATCAGGGCAGTGAAAGGCCCCTCTTGAAGTATGGATCCCATACACTAAAGCTTCCTCCTCAAACTGCAGAAAACCTAAACTGGTACGGCCCTCCTGAAACCTTGAATATGGCCAATAATTCTTCCTAGCTAAATGAGGGCTCTGAATCTCCTGAAACTCTCTAGGATGATAGATCGGGCAACCACAAACCCCTGAGAGAAGTTTCAAGATCAGATCTGGCCTATGGCCTCCTAGATCCGAGAAATACTAAATCACCAAATCGTCCCCCTTCTCCTGAAATCGTCCCAACCTGCAGACAAATGATGGAGACATGATAACTCCTCAAAGAAGCCTCTAAATTGATGAGGCAGGGCCTGCAAGCAAAACCCAAATGTTGAAACCCTCCAAAGCTTCTTCTATGGGCTAGATCGAACTCTTCTTCATCAATTGGTGTGCCCGTGCGGGAAAACCCTAGCTATTACGGTCCTGCTAATCCAACTGGTACAGCCCTGCTAATCCTCCTAAATAGATGATGGGTGTAGAATGGTGTGGGTGGAGTACTTCGTCCCTGAGACCAATCTTGGAACAAGGTGAGAGGAATCTTTCACCACTGAGTTGTTCACTAGGGTTTGTAATATCAAAACCCTCAAAATTGTATTCTCAAGAACATCAATAAGCAAATATCAAATATCTAAGATGACATGAGAGGTGCGCCCTAGCCTTCTCTTTACACTTTTTTCTATTTCCATGTTAAGTTAACCCCTAGGGTTAACTCCTAACTCAACCTCCAATGCTTCTATCCCTTCATTGAGTTATCTTTTTAGCTCTTTTTACCTTTCCACTAAGTCAACTTAAGAATATAACATTAGTTTGGTTGACTTTTCCCCTCTGTGTGAGGCTATGGCCTAGTGGGGATGCCTAGACCACTAAGTCTTCCCCAAACCTCTTCATCAAGAGGTGGGGGACATTACAATCTCCCCTTCTATAAATTGTTTGTCCTCGAGCAATTCTAAACCTATCTAATGAACCCCCTATTCATTCTCCCACGTGGCATCCTCAATGGGTAGATCCTTCCCAAGTCTCTTCCCCTGGACCTCCAGTATCTCTTCTGGAATCAAAACAAGTTGCCCCTCTTCATCCAAGGGAGGCATCACCTCAATGGGTGTGATGTGTTGTCTGATAGCCCTCTTCAGGCAGGATACATGGAAGACATTGTGTATCCTGCTGCCCTGTGGAAGCTCAAGCTCATAAGCTACGTCCCCTATCTTCTTGTTGATCCTGTAGGGTCCAAAGAAACGTGGTTGTAGCTTCTCTGCTCCACTTCTTTTTATAGAAGCCTGCCTGTATGGTTGGAGCCTTAGATAGACTAAGTCACTAACCTCAAAGGTGTGCTCAACTCTGTGCTTATCTGCTTGGACCTTATGTTGGTTATGTGACCTTCTGTTGGTTATGTGCTCTCTGAAGATGATCCTTCAGCTCTCTGAAGATTTCTTGACTCTATTGTACCCAATATTGTACCATCGGTGCCCTATTATCACCAAAAGCAATCTCCACAAAAGAGAGTGTATCATAGTTGTATAATGCTCTGAATGGCATCATGCCTATGGACATGTGATGGCTGGTGTTGTAGCAGTATTCTCCTAAGTGAAACCACCTGACACACGCTTTCTGTTGCCCGGCCACATAATTCCTGAGATAACCTTCCACCCATTTGTTGACTATCTCGGTTTGTCCATCCGTCTGAGGGTGATAGCTAGTACTAGGGGTCAAAGCTATGCCAACTAGTCTAAACAACTCCTTCCAAAATGTACTCATTAACCTTCTATCCCGGTCACTGACAATGGTCTTAGGTAGGTCACGTAGTTTGAAGATCTCCCCGAAAAACAGTTCGACCACTTGTGTTGCGCTGAAGTCTGTCGCTATGGAGAAGAAGTTTGCAAACTTCATCAACCTATCCACCACTACAAAAATCCAGTCTTTTCCCTGCGTCCTTGGCAACCCTGTGATGAAATCCATGGATATGCTTTCCTGCTTGTGCTCTGGAATGGGTAAGGGTTGCAGTAGTCCTGTCGGGTGAGTGTGTTTATCCTTGTTCTCCTGGCATGTAGTACACTCCTTAACATGCTTCATGACATCCTCCTTGAGGCCCTTCCATGAGAACCTCTCTCTCACCTGCCTATAGGTCTTACCAATTCCTTGGTGCCCTTCCATTGGTGAGTCATGACATGCATGCAATACTTTGGCTTTGAAGGCCGATCCAGGAACCAAAAATATTCGACCCTTGTAATAGATGAAGTTGTCAATGATCCTGAAGTTATCATCCTCTACTTGCCCGTCCATGCTGACAAGCAAACTGATCCTTTCCATACTCCATTAACAAGTGGTCCTTCCAGTCAACAAATACATTTGTCATGGAATAAATAAATGGCCTCTTAGACAATGCATCAGCCACCAAGTTGTTCTTCCCTTTGACAAATTCAATGTCAAAGGCATAGGCCTGGATTCTTCTTACCCATTTCTGTTGCCTTGCATTTAAGTCCTTGTGCACCAAGAGGTACTTAAGACTGTTATGATCCTGAATTAACCACAAACCATGCACCTACCAGGTATTGCCTAAATTTGGCTAGTGCATGCATGATAGCCAACATTTCTTTGTCATAAATGTTATAGATTAGCTCGGGTCCCTTGAGTTTTCAGCTCTCATAGGCAAGAGGGTGCATGTTCTACATTAGTACGACCCCTATACCTTCTCCAAGGTGAAAGGCTAGACAAAATCAGGTAGAGCTAAGACTGGGCATGTGCTCGTCACTTTCTTCATCTTATCAAACGTAAATTGAGCCTCTTCACTCTATTTGAAGGCTCCCTTCTGAGTCAAATCAGCCAAAGGTGCACACAGCTGAAAGAACCCTTTGACAAATTTCCTGTAATAAGTGCACATGCCTAGAAATCCCCTTAATTCTATGAGTGTCTTAGGAGTGGGCCACTCCTTAATGGATTTAATCTTCTCCTGATGTACCTGCACCCCCTTTTCTCCGATGATGTGTCCCAAGTAAAGGACCTCCGTCATTCCAAACTCACATTTGGACTCTTTGGCATAAAGTGATTTCTCCTCCATGATAAATAAAATATTATCGACATGTTGAAGGTGTTCCTCGCACATCCTACTATAAACGAGCAAATCATCAAAGAATACCAAAAGATGCTTCCTTAACTACCTGTTGAAGACATGGTTCATACAAGATTGGAACGTGGTTGGGGAATTGGTTACCCGAAGGGCATCACCAAGAACTCATAATGGCCATTATGACATCTAAAAGCAGTTTTTGGGATATCCTCCTCCCTCTTGATTTAATGGTAGCCAGAGCGTAGGAAAATTTTTGTGAAATAGGCAGCTCCATGTAGTTCATCCAACAACTCATCAATCCTCGATATAGGATACATGTTTTTTATTGTCCTTTTATTCAAAGACCGGAAGTCAATGCACATACGCATAGTTCCATCTTTTTTATTGACCAACACTACTAAAGAAGCAAAAGGGCTAGAGCTCGGTCGGATGTGCCCCATGTCCAAAATATCTCTTATGGCTTTCTCTATCTCGTCTTTATACTTCTTCGGATGCCTATATGGTGTGGTGATGACAGGTTTAGCTCCTATCTCTAGCTCAATGATATGCTCAAACCCCCTGTCTGTTGGCACCCCTGGAGGAATCAGTCCAAACACTTTGTTGTGTTTGTCAATGATCTCTTTGATTTCTGGTGCATAGTGAACCTTACCCTGCTCATCCACATGTGCCTCAGTTTTGTCCATTTACTAGGATAAACACTGCGATTTTTATGCTTGTATCTTTATTGTATTTTTAATAGAATAGTTCCAGAATCCAAAAAAAAAAAAGTGACGAAGAAGAAATTTACGTAGTGAGACTAAGACCTGCAAGGGAAACATTTTCAATCTCTTGGAACAATGGTTATCTTACTAGTTTTCATATAGGTTAGTGTTTGTGGGTGGTATTAGTTTGCCAAGAGGTAATCCTTCAAAAGCATCTTTATCCTAGTAGTCGCACTAGCATTTTATGGTGACCTTAAAAGATTCAACACTATTTGGGGGTTCAAGGGTTTAAATTTGTCTCCTATGGGGGCTTTGTGAATTTCAAACCCTAATTACATGAGAATGATAGGGGTCGAGGATTAAAAAGGCAGAGGAAGTCTCTCTTTTCATTACACCCAAACCTCAATGCATTTAGATGAATTCTTGAGAGTATTCTAATGTTCATCTAATTGATCTAAATGTGTAGGATGAAATCCACGAGTCTCATCCGTACATAAACTTCACCATCAAAAACACCTTACAATGCAATATTTTCATAGTATTAGTATTTGGGTTATCTAATACTTAATTAATTTTTATGGAAAGTATTTTGAAATCCATTTTAGATGAATTCTTGAGAGTATTTCAATGGTCAACTACTTGATCTAAATGTCTAGGGTGAAATCCATGAATCTCATCCGTACATAAACTTCACCATGAAAAACACCTTACAATGCAATAATATCATATTCTTAGTATTTGAGCTATCTAATACATAATTAATTTTTATGCAAAGGATTTTAAAAGTATTTGGAAAAAATTATACTCGTGATTATGTTGGTTGATGATATTTTAATTTGCTTTAGATTTGAGGAGAAACACGAGCAACACTTCCAATTAGTATTGCTAGGTTGGAATACAACGAACTCTATGCAAAATTAATTTGTGCAAGTGTATTGATGAAAGTGGGTAAAAATGGTTTGCATTTACCAACCCTCAATAACCTGCTTCAACTAGCCTTCTTGAGATTCAATCCATCACATCATTATTATAAGTTGCCTTTTACATTGTTATGCCCAAGCATTTGTTTTCAAAATAATTACCCTACCTATTAATGCTAGGAACTGAAAGGGTTCCAAGGTAACTAGAGAATGTATGTTGTCACATCATATAATCTCCATGAACTTCAAGTTAGCACTTGCTAACCTCAGGGGGAAATCCTTATGCAACCTAGAAATGAACTATGATCATAAAATACCAAAAAATGCTTCCAAACTAAAAGAATTAGTTCAATAATATGAAAAAATCAAAGATGTAATTTTCAATAAAACACCATGATGAAAACGAAATACGAGGGTCCTTAGAATCTATGGGCCCATGGGTTATGAGCCCATGATAAGGACTGCAATAAGTCCATTGTAGCTTCTTCAAATTTCGATCTCATTCCCTTCCATAGCGCCTCATTATTCTTGTATTGGCTCCAAGATGCTCATCTTCCAACCATATCGCCATTCCCTCAAACCTAGGTCTATCATTTCAGATGACCATAGGCGTTGGCTAGGCGCTAAGCCAAACAAGCACTTAATCGTGATCGACGATCACGACTTAATCTGGAGTTATGACAGACAACTCTGATACTTTTCAAGCGCCAAAGGACTTTCCATAATCCCATGGCATCGGGAGGCTAAAATGATCCTCCTCTCGACACGTGAAGACACGATCAACGACGTGGATTATTTCAGGGGTCACCTCTCTGTTAACGCTCTCGTCGTTTGTCATGCGAAAGGGATGGATCGTCATCAATCCTTTTTAGTGATCGAAGATCTATCACCTTCATCACTGGAATATGTCATTTCCCGTCATCTTCATCCCTACAATATTCTTCAGTGGCCTTACTTCAACTTGCAATAATGATTCATCTATTTCTCTGCTCAAACCTGCATATATACTCATGAATTAAAAAGGGTTTACACACACACTGAATTCATTAAACACATGACCATAAACACGCACATAGGTATCTAAATATACATGATATTCATTGTTCGAGCTCGAATTACATTGTTGCCTCTATGGGCCAGGTATTGATTCTACATTATGCAGGCCTCCTTACTAAGAACACAATCTTACAATTTATAACCACAATTACAATATGGGGATCAAATCATTGAAGATCTGATCTGATCTCCACAATATCGCCAAAAATCACAACTTAACCAAATGTGAAGAAGTCTCTTCCCCATGGCCATGTCCACCTTCTGGAAGGTCTAAAATCGAAATTGACTTGGGGGGGGTTGATGCTCCTACATCAGACTCCCGAGGTACAAAATTTCCATGATCTACATCTCGTCTCCTTTCTATTCATGTATCACTAAGCTTGTCCTTACAATCAGTAATGAGTTGCAACGAAGCCTCCACTAATACCTCACTGACTCTCCTCCTCTAGCTCAACCTTTTGGTATCGTAGGTTCACCTCCTGTAATTCTTTTCGAGCTTCCTATTATCCTCTGGATGTTTCACGTTGCTCGCTCTCTTGAACAATTCAAACCACAATCACAACTGTAGAATTTCCAAACAACTTTTACCCAACCACAGTTGGAAGTTGTTTTCCATTCTCCAACACGCAAGAAATATTTCCCTGCTATGATACCACTTGATGAAAACAAAAACTGGGGGTCCTTCGAATCAATGGACTTGTGGGTTATGAGCCCATGATATGGGTTATGAACCCACGATAAGTAATTTAATAAGTTCATTGCAACTTCTTCAAATTTCGATCTCTTTCCCCTCAACAACTCACTATTCTCATGTTGGCTCCAAGGCGCTCATCTTCCAACCATATGCCCATTCCCTTGAACCTAGGTCTATCATTTTGGATGACCATAGGCGACGGCTAAGTGCTAAGCCAAACGAGCGCTTAATCACGATCAACGATCATGACTTAATCTAGAGTTACGATGGATTACTCTGATGCTTTTCGAGGGCCAAAGGCCTTTCCACAATCCCAAGGCAACGGGGGGCTGAAATAATCGTCCTCTCGACACATGGAGACACAATTAACGACGTGGATTATTTTGGGGGTCGCCTCTCCTTTAACTCTCTCATCATTTGTCGTGCGAAAAGGTTGGATCGTCATCGATCTTTTTCAGTGATCGATGGTCGATCACCTTCATCGTTGGAATATGCCATTTCCCATCATCCTCATACCTGCAATCTTCCTCAGTGGCCTTACTTTAACTTGCAATAACGATTCATCTATTGCTCTCCTCAACATGCATATATACTCATAAAATAAATAGGTTTTACACACACACCAAATTCATTAAACACATGACCATAAACACGCACAGAGGTATCTAAATATACACTATCTTCATTATTCAAGCTCGAATGACATTGTGGCCTCTATGGGCCAGGCCTTGATTCTACATTATTCAGACCTCCTTACTAAAATCCCAAAGGCTTACAATTTATAACCACAATTACAATAAGGGAATCATATCATTGAAGTCTCTTCCTCATAACCAAAATATCGCCAAAAATCACAACAAACTTAACCAAATACGAGGAAGTCTCTTCCTCATGGCCACGTCCACCTTCTAAAAGGTCTGAAATTGAATTTGAATTGGGTGGGGTTGATGCTCCTACATCACACCAAACAACAAACAATAATGTAGATTTACACTTTAGGATTTGTGTCGAGCTATGAAAATTTTCTATTAAAACACACAAATATTCCCTTAAAAGTGCAAATCTGCATGCGAAAATATAAATAAATAAATAAATCATAAAGACTAAATTAAAAAATTATGATTCATGACCATAATGCCTTGGAATCCATTTGTTATGGATTTAAAAAAATCAACAAAGAGGGAAATATTCAAAAGATCTAAATAAAGCAAGAGTCACATTCAACAAGTGAGATATAATTGCCAAATAGATAATTTTATTCCAAAGTTGCAAGTACACCAAAGTTTGGGAGGATCAGCTTCCACTACTAAGCACTACAAGGGGATGTCAACCCACTTTTGAAGCACCTTTCTCACCATTGTTTAGGATGAACTTGCATGAACAAGATGGAAGAAACCTTTTATTAAAAAACACTCTTTCTCACACTCACTCAAACTGAAGAGTGGAGTGTAAAGAATAGATCAACTTAAAAAAAAACAATTCTCAATAATAAAATCCAACCCTTCTCGCTACCCCTTCAACCTTTGTGAAATAGGCCTGGAGGTGTACAAAATATCACTAATATCAAAACAAAGCTAAACATATCACATGCTAAAGATAAGGCTACTCCAAATAGGATTCAATGAAGGAGAATATACTATAACCAACCAACCAACCAACCAACTCTTTCTTAGGATAAAACTCCTTCCACCCATGCATTCTAGCCTTTGATGAGAATAACATGTTTAAAATAGGTAAGTTTACAAAAGTGAACCCTCCTCAACGGGTGCACTCTAGACTTTGATGAGAATAACATGTGTAAAATAGGTAATTCCACAAAAGCAATAGTCCTTGATCCATGTGCTCTAGCCTTTAATGAAAATATTATGCACAAAAGAGGAGAAGTCCACTAAGAAAAACTACTCCATCTCCATAAATAACCTCACCAAAGCACGTGCTCTAGCTATATGTAATTATAATGTCTAATCTAGGAAACTTCCAAAGAGACCTTCCTCAATCCATGCACCCTAGCTTTTAAACCAAAATAACAGATGTAAATATGGAAACTCCATAAAATATCCCCCTCGAGCACTCTTTCCCTTAGTTATAAATAGTACAATTCTCCCAAAATTTCAACATAGTAAAGATTGAAGATGAGCGTTCCTATCCCTGGATAAAAATAGCAATACATAATGAATGACAAACCATTAGGAAAATTCTCAAGTAAGGCACTCCATCTCTCAGTAAAACGTTAGGGACCTAACCCCTCACGTAGGTAGAATAATATATTTCCATGTAATAGAGGTCAATATTAATAAGTCCTAGAAATAGGGAAGAATAAATCCAATGTACGAAGACCTAATAGAAGCTTCCGCTTCTAGAAGGATCTTCCTCTAAATTGTTCTTTTGATAGACATATTTAGTATAAATAGGAGTTGAGGGTATGAGAAGTTTGGTCTTGGATATTATTGTAATAGAGCTCTGCTCTGCTGGAGGTTGCCCCCTCGAAGATGCAAGTGAACATTGCTCTCAGTAATCAAAGTGCTCTTTCTGGTGTTCTGTTGGTATCATTTTGGTATTATTGTGGTGTTGTTCTAATTATATTGTTCTTCATCTACCATTTCTAGCTATTTATTTATGTTCTACAAATTTTTTATATCTGGAATGTTACAAGTGGTATCAGATCACCTTCCTCGACAGAAAATTGTGGGTTAATTTTTTTCAGGGTAGAAACGTATTCCAATTTCTTTAATATACAAAGATCTGTCATTGCGTGCATAAACCCGCGGTCGAGGATTCATACAGGCAAGAAATACAAGTGGTTCTTAAGCACACATCTGTTGGCCACCCTTGTAACCCTTGTTGGTACCCTTTCGAGTGGTAGCGCATCAGAAAACACTTGTATACAGATCGACTTAGATCTCCTGAAGCCCTCCACAAATAAACCAATCGGTCGCCTGACTACTATAGTGTCACCGAGAGTAACACTCGAGAAGATACTCTCTAGTACCTAGGTAGTCGGGTAGTACAACTAATGCCACGGTTTAGCCTCCTTAGTTGGTGCCCTGAGATACTGATCTGAGTAATACTGTTGGACCCCGCACGTATATCAAAGAGCTATAGCACAAGCCAAAACCTTGTGGGTAGAACCCTTGAATACCTAACCCTTGGGACGAAAACAAAAACAGAACAGACAAGATTTATTACAGCGCAATTGTGTCCCTGCATTCGAGTTGCGCAATTTCTACACATTTCTTCATGTTAACCATTTGGGCATTTCATCACTGCGGTATTCTTCAAATAAGAGTATAACTCCTGCAGAGTTATAAAACAAATTAAAAACAATTAAATAAATAAAGATAGAAAAAAAAAAAAAAAAAACGAGTTTAATGGTCCCGTCGGCACACTTATTTGAGACCTATTCCATTGGATTCCCCTTTTCTCCTTGATCGTATTCATACCCTTCATTTTAATCCTTTTTGTTTCAATGGACCCGACCCCTTCCTAGTTTCCCTATTTTGTTGATTATCACATTATATTTCACTACAAGCATTGATCATCGTGGTACCTATCACTTCTAAGTCTTTTTTTGTGGTCCCACCCACCCATTTTTTCCTTACCCGCACTTCCCCTCTCCAAATGGCCACCCACTCACAACCAAGATCTCCAAAATTACGTCAATCAAGCCCATGTCTCCATCGAACATCGAACATCTCAGCTAGAATCCACCAATTTCCGCATTAACACCTTGGAAGCCAACCTCACAACCCAATTGACCTCCCTCCAGTATGTTGTCAATCAATTGTTGAACTGCCCTACAGGTCCTTCATCAGCACAACCCGATGTTGATGATTCCTCTCAGTCTCCACACTTTCACTCCAACTCCTTTCATCGTGAATCGCGTCTTCCCCGCATAGAGGTCAATAAATTTGATGGCTCCGATCCTATGGGTTGGGTCACTCAAATGGAGCATTATTTTTCTTTGCATGGTATTACTGACGATATGGCCAAACATCGCTATGTTCTCCTCTATCTAGATCCTAAACGCTGGAAATGGTGCAAAACTTCAAATTAGGGGTATATTTCCTGGACCCTGTTTGTTGTTGAGCTCTATGCTCGCTTTGATATTGATACCCACTATCTAGGTCGTTTGACCAAGTTGAAACATTGATGCATAGTGGAAGACTTCATCACTGCTTTTGAGCATTTGGCCTTTTGAATAGAGAGCATGTCAGATGCGTTCTTCTGTGAATTCTTTACCAATGGTCTCAATAATGAAATATGATTCCAGGTTCTCATGGCCCACCCTCCCACTTGGTTGGAAGCTACTCAACATGCTAAAGAGGCCCAACAAGTTGTTTTTTCCCAAAACAAAAAGCCCCCTTTTGTTCCTCGCCCTCGACCCGCAAATCCTAAATCCCATGTTACTCCTCTCAAGGTCCAATAACTAACTAAGGCTAAAATCGCTGAACTCCAACTAATAGTCTTTTCTATAATTGTGATGAAAAACATTTTTGGGGGCACAAGTGTAAGGAACCAAAACTATTTATGGCCAAAGATGTTCCTGAAGAGGATGTGACAATTCCCCTTGTTGAAGAACCCTCCCTTCCCGATGCCACCCAACAGCCCGCTGACCCGCCTGAAGTTGACCCACTTATTTCCTTGCATGCCCTCATTGGCTTCTTGGCCCCCCAAACACTCACGCTCATTGGCTACATCAAGCATAGGAAGGTCATCATCCTTGTTGACATTGGTAGCACCCACAATTTTATTCATAGTCGCATTGCCCAGGAAACCAATTACTATATTTGAGCTGTCAATTATTTTAAAATCATGATAGCCAATGGTGGGTCCATGAAATGTGGTGGGCGGTGTGAAAATGTTAGTCTTCAAATTGGACATTACCAACTGAAATCTCATATGTTTTCCATTGACATGGGAGGTTGTGACATTGTGCTAGGTATTGAATGGTTACGCACTTTGGGTCCCATTCTTATGGATTTTAAGAAATTAACCATGCAATTCCAACAGAAATGACAAAAGTATCAATTCCAAGGTCCCACAGTTGGTTCCCCTGAGATCATTAGTTCTCATCATATGGAAAATCTCTTCAAGAAAGGCCACTCTGATATCATTGCTCAACTCCATTCGATTCAATCCGTTGAGACTCCCTCTGTGCATCCTGACCTCCAAGATATCCTTTCCAAACATCAAGCTATTTTTTCCACCCCTCAGGGCCTTCCTCCTCCTCATGGTGTTCATGATCATTCCATTCTACTTGTTCCTGGTAGTCTTCCTCCCAATGTTTTCCCTTATCGCCACGCCTTTTCCTAAAAGAATGAAATTGAAAAAATAATGCAGGAATTGCTCCAAGCAAGTGTTATCCACCCCAGTACCAGCCCTTATTATTCCCCTATGGTCATGGTACTTAAGAAAGAAGGTACTTGGCACATGTGTCCCGAATTTAATGCCCTCAATAAGCTCACCATCAAGGACAAGTTCTCCATTCCTATCATTGATGATCTCTTGGATGAGTTGATTGATGCTCAGTACTTCAATAAACTTGATCTGCATTCTGGCTACCACCAGATACGTATGCAAGAAGCTGACATACCCAAGACTAGATTTCGAACTCACAAGGGTCACTACGAGTTTTTGGTTATGCCTTTTGTCCTGTGTAATGCCCCCTCTACCTTCCAAAGCCTCATGAATCATATCTTCCATCCTTTTCTCCATCATTTTGTCTTAATTTTTCTTTGATGATATTCTCATCTATAGTGAAACTTGGCAATCTCATCTCTCCCATGTGGATCAAATTCTCCATCTACTCTCGCAGCACCAAATTTTCCTCAAACAATCTAAATGTGCTTTTGGCGCCTCGAAAGTCGAGTACTTGGGTCACATTGTTGGCAAGGCCGGTGTCAGGGTCGATCCTAAAAAGATTGAAGCTATGCAAGATTGGCCTCACCCAAAGACTCTCAAAAGCTTGCATGGATTTCTTGGTTTAACAGGTTATTATCGCAAGTTTGTTAAGAATTATGGAAAAATTGCAACACCTCTCACTGCTCTCCTTAAAAAGAATTCTTTCACTTTGACTCCAACAGTTGCTCAGGATTTTCAAACCTTGAAAATGGCTATGTGCACCACTCCAGTCCTGGTTCTTCCATATTTCACAAAGACCTTTCTCCTGGAATGTGATTCTTTCGAGAAAGAAATTGGCGCCATCCTTGTGCAAGAGGTTAGGCCTTTGGCCTTTACATGAAAACAACTATTAAAACGAAATTTGGGAAAATCAATCTATGAAAAGGAAATTTTGGCTATTCTTCATGTCGTGGATCTTTGGCGCCCTTATCTATTTGGGAAACATTTCCAAATTAAGACAGATCATCAAAGTCTCAAGTATTTTCTGGAACAACGCCTTTCCTCCCCCGAGCAACAAAAATGGGTGACTAAGATCTTTGGATATGATTATGAGATCATTTACAAGAAAAGAAAAGACAATGTGGTTGTTGATGCACTTTCCAGAAAATATGAAGATGAAGTGTCCATTTTTTCTCTCTCCTTCATTGTACCAGATTGGCTCCAAGTTGTTCACCAAGAATGTCTACAAGATTCCAAAAGTTTGCATCTGATACAACAATTGCAGTCCAATTCTCCGATCTCCTCAGGGTACTCTTGGCTCAATGATGAGCTTTGATACAAAGGTCGTTTTTATTTAAGTACCCAGTCAAAACTTAAATCCACAGTACTTTATGAGCTTCATGCTACACCCACAACTGGGCACTCGGGGTTTACCAAAACCTATGACCGGGTCAAACGTTCTTTTTTCTGGGATGGTATGAAACAGGACCTTCGTAAATTTGTGGCTGAATGTAATGTGTCAACGCAATAAGGGAGAAACATTCAAATCTCTTGGCAGACTACAACCGCTTCCGATTCTACTTGCTATTTGGCAAGATATCTCTATGGATTTTATTGTAGGCTTACCTAAATCGGGAAATAAATCAGTCATCATGGTGGTAGTTGATCGTCTTTCCAAGTACGCTCATTTATGTGCTCTTCAACACCCATTTACAACCTCCACTGTGGCTCAACTTTTCATGGATCAGGGCTTCAAGCTTCATGGCATGTCGCATTCTATTGTTTCTAATCATGACCCAACTTTCACCAGTAATTTTTGGAAAGAACTATTCAAGCTCCAAGGCACCCAATTGCATCTCATCACATCTTATCATCCCCAGACTGATGGTCAAACTAAAGTGGTCAACAAGTGTTTGGAAACATATTTGAGGTGTTTTGCATCGAAAATGCAAAATTGGTGGGCTCAATGATTACCACTAGTTGAATGGTGATACAACACTTCTTACCATACAACTACCTGCATGACTCCTTTTGCAATGGTATATGGACAAAATCCACCTTCAGTTCTCTCATATTTGCCAAGTGTCTGGAAGGTTCAAACAGTTGACCAAACACTTATAGTTCGAGAGGCTATTCTCCTTACCCTCGAAGAGAATTTGGTCATGGCTTAGAATCGCATGAAGCAACAAGCAGATCAAGGTCGCTCTGAATGTCAATTTGCAGAGGGGAATCAGGTGTTTCTTCGACTACAACCTTACAATCAAACTTCCCTCAAGGCTGACCATTGTCCGAAACTAGTGCCCAAATTTTATGGTCCTTATACAGTTCTCAAACATGTGAGACAGGTGGATATCAATTAGCTTTTCCCAGTCATTCTATGCTCTATCTTGTTTTCCATGTTTCCTGCTTAAAGAAGGTTTTTGGCACTAAGTACCAAACTCAAACCGACCTTCCTAAGTTGGACAAAGAAGGCTCCATTTAGCTACAACCACAAGCAGTTTTGGACCAACGTGAGTATCGTCTGCGTCAACGAACCATCAAGGAAGTGTTAGTCCAATGGAAAGATACAACTCCAACAGATGCCACTTGGGAACCAACTACTATTCTGCAGCATTTTCTTCATCTCAAGCCTTGAGGACAAGGTTGTTTTTAAGGGTGAGGACATGTTAGGGACCTAACCCCTCACGTAGGTAGAATAATATATTCCCATGTGATAAAGGTCAATATTATTAAGGGCTAGCAATAAGGAAGAATAATTCCAATGTAAGAAGACCTAATAGAATCTTTCGCTTCTAAAAAGATCTTCATTTAGATTGTTCTTTTGATAGACATATTTAGTATAAATAGGAGTCGAGGATATGAGAAATTTGGTCTTGGATATTATTGGAATAGAGATATGCTCTGCTAGAGGTTTCCCCCTCGAAGAGACAAGTGAACATTGCTCGTAGTAATCAAAGTGCTCTTTCTGGTGTTTTTCTGGTATCATTTTGGTATTATTGTGGTGTTGTTATGATTTTATTGTTATTCATTTTCCATTTCTAGCTATTTATTTTTGTTGTGCATACTTTTTTATATCTGAAATATTACATAAAAATAGTAGTGGAATAGAGTCCATGTCCCACTCCAAGCATATACCTCTCAAAGTAGTAAGTTAAAATGAATTTGGTTCTTAAAAGATGAAAGTTCTCAAAATGGCCTAAATTTTAACATTGACACTAAATATCATACCAAACTCCAAAATGAATGAAAAACCATTAGGAAGATTCTCAAGTAAGCACTCCATCTCTCAGTTAAAATCTCTCAATAAAAATAGTAGTAGAATAGAGTCCATGTCCCACTCCAAGCATATACCTCTCAAAGTAGTAAGTTAAAATGAATTTGGTTCTTAAAAGATGAAATTTCTCAAAAGGGCCTAAATTTTAACATTGACACTGAATATCATACCAAACTCCAAAAATATAGATGAAAGTTCTCAAAATGGCCTAAATTTTAATATTGACACTGAATATCATACCAAACTCCAAAAATATAGTTATCTTACCAAATATATAATTTGCACATTAAAAATGCTTTTCTCAAAATAGACTCAAATTTTCATGGTCTCAAAATCTATTGAAATTCAAACAATTGACTGATCTCCATATTGAGTCTCCGAAAATATAATTATATTCATGTTCTTTGGACCACTTCCTAAACACAATTTTTTTCCAAATACATAAACTTCTCTAATTTGCGTCAATTTTGAATTACAAGTCTATCTTCCTAGTGTGTATCCAAATATACTATCATCTATTGTTGAAAAAAGACCAAGTTAAAATAAAATAGAAACTGTTAAAAATGTCAGAATCGAGAATTTGAAAGTGTTCATCCAACTATCCTCAACCCTCCATGCATCATGTAAAGTTAGATTGTAAATCTGATTAATGAGATAAACTACTACAATAGAATGTTGGAATCCTAGACTAAAAACTAAGTGAACATAACATAAAATGTGTTTTCGCCTTAGAACACTAATTTTTGAATAATCCCCAAAACTTGCACATTGCGACTCTATAACAAGGTTGGTTTCGAATAAATCTTTGTAACAAGGTACCTACATGGCCAAGGTTCTCACAATTCGTTGTTGTTGAATGATGACCTCTTTAATGTTGAGCTCACCACATATATTGTTCATGAACCTTCCATGTTGAATGGTGAACTCTTTGATGTTAAGGACACCCTATATAACATACATAAACATATGTTGGAACACAACACCAAATTTGTGTACGAAAATTTGATGTTGACGTTGTCTCCATCTAGGGAACAATACCTCCCTTTAGGAAGCTAAGAATTGTATAATTTTGGTGTTGCTAAATATCTATAGCCTGCAATGAATATATAATCTGTAATAATAATGTAATAATGATAAGAATTGATAAGTTAAATACGTAATAATAATGTAACAATGATAAGAATTGATAAGTTAAAGGGCACAACTCTCTACCATTGTGACTAATCAATGTATATAACTACACAATCAAAGGCATTGCAATCATATCTCATTCATTCATTATCGATTATATAATAATTTTTCTTATATGGAGTTCAACAATCTTTCATTTCTATGTTAGATATTTTTATGTATATACACTGTTGTTAATTAGTTTGGTATTGACACCAAGTTTTAGATGATTTTCTATATTAATTCTACAAATTACTCAGGTCAACCATATACAATACACAATTGTCTATATAAGTCTATAATCAACATTATTATTCTTTACACAATTTTGCACTGCTCCAAATTGATGGCAACTAATATCCACCTTGCTACACAACATTTAATGTTGCCTAAGAGAGGGTATGCACCATCGGATTTGAATTGATACACCATCGAATTTGAATTGCTTCAAATACGACAATGCATTACCACTCTCATGCACTTAATGTTCACCCAAATCGACATGTACACAACCTCAATACATTGTCTAAATATATCATACTAGTCAAATACAATTCATATAATCATTGTAACATCCCACTCATGCGCACTAAGTGAACTTATTCTTTGAGGACACTTGCTCGCAAGTGATCCGAATTATTATGATATTAAAACATTGATTTTGATTATGACGCGTTATGGGTTGATGTCATGTTGTTTTGTTGCATTGACATAGACTGGTGCCATTGACTCGGATTTACTGAGTGTGCAGGATTTTGGACCTCAAGGATGTAGAGGCATCGATGGAACCCCTGGGACATTGGATCGAGTCGGGAAGTGAACCATTGGGGTTTGATTGTTTTATATGTGATATTAGTGCATCTGATTAGACAATATGATTATGGATATATTGCTGACATGATTCGTTGATGATGCAGGCTGAAGATAACTTGTTGACCAGACTCAAGTTATCACGACTACCAGAGGGGTCACACACGACTACCAGAGTTGTTGAGGGAGAGGTGTGGACAAGAGCCCTGCCACAGCCTACTAGCACTCTCATTGTGGCTCAAACTATAGGTTAACGTTTACCTAGTTCGAGGACCCACGATGCCATGAGGGAAGACTGCAACCGTCACTCACGATGATTCTAAGGGGCACGCAATAAGGTCGGGGCTTATTCCTTAGAGGCCCTTAGTCTCCCACAAGTTCACCTGGTAGAGTATTGACTCCAGGGATTTTTTATGTCTACCAAGTCAGTCAAGAGGCGAGTGGCACCCTTGGATCACGTGGTGCATCCCGAAGGGAACGTCGCGCAAGAAAAATGGAAAGAGGTAAGTGGCACCCTTGGAGAAGGAAGTGCATCCTGAAAGGAACGTCGTGCAAGGGAAATAGATGAGGCGAGTGGCACCCTTGGAGCACCTAGTGCATCCTGAAGAACACGTCGTGTTGTTAATGATAAATGAATGAACCTATATGGCCTTAGGACAAATAACATGATAAGAAATTTTAAAAACAAATTCCCTAATAAAATGTCGCCCAGCACGAAAATTAAAGTTTAGGTCTAAATTATACTACTAGCAGAATTTTTCTATCCTTTTAAAATATATATATATATATATATATATATATATATATATATATATAGATAATGATGATAATCTTTATTAATCTTGTAACAAGAAGGGAGTAAGCAATTTAATTGATTCATAAAAATCTGTTGGGATAAAAATTAAAAAGGGGAAATAATTGTTTTGTTATATTATGATAATTTAAAAATTATTAATTAAAAAGGAAAAAGGGAAAAGTTAATTTCTACACCTGCCAAATTGAGTTTTAAATGAAAAGGGGAAAGAGGGAAATCTAAAATAATTAGGAAACTAGGAAAAGAGGGAAACATAAAAATAAAAGTAAAACACAAGGGAAAAAGAAGAAAGTCAAACTTAGTAAGGTATCTAGCATTTAAGAACTTTCTAAATTAACTCAACTAGTAAATTGGTAATGGGGAAAGTCATTAAAACTTGTAAAGGAATATGGGGACACCTAGGAGTGATTCTAGGATTGAATTTAGGTGGGTGAGGGAAATAGGGGTAATTAATTAATTAAAAAAATTAATTTTTGGAAGAATGAAGAGGATGGGTGACACTTGTACGGGGAAGATTTTTAGGAATTAATTTATTAAACATTAATTTAAATGGGATTTTGGAAAGGTAAAGGACTTCAAAAATCTATATAAAGGAGGGAGGAGGAGGAGGAAGAGAGATCTCTTTTGTTGGGCATAACGTTACGCTGCATAAATCTATACTTGACTGACTTAGCTTGTGGGAGTTGGGATACCCAACTCGATGAAGAGTGGTAGCTCGGCCTTGCGAGGTGAGCTGGGAGCTAGTTGATTCTCAGGTTAGTGTGTGTTGCCCCTTTGTGACTCGGGGGGCTAAAGGGGAAGAAGAGTACCCCTAGCATTGGTTGGGAGGTACCGGTGAAGTCTCATCGGTCGGAAAGCGCGACTTGCATGAAGCGCGTGGGACATCAACTCGAAGCAAGCAATTGAGAAACAATACGTTTACTTTATTTTTGTATGGTTGATTGTAGTAAGATTTATGCCTTGGATCTGCATGTGTAATTGGGTAAGGATATTGATTGTCTTAGTGTTCTAGTTGATGACTGAATTTTTCCATAGCCTTTAGCTCGATTAGTGATTGACTCCCATGGCCTTCAATTCTCGGGATGTCTTGACCGCCCTTTGGTGTATTGATTGTGATGATTGTGGTTGTTTTTTCCTTTCGTTCCTAGCTCATCAGTCCTCGCCTGAGAAATAGGTCAGGAGCTTGATTTACGGTAGTCGCTTCGGCATTAATAGACCTATGGATCTCAGCGTCCTGCTTTTTTGTGCGTGGATGATGAGTGAAGGACATTCCTGTCAACCACCTACCTCCATTGTTGTCCTTGGTTGATTGTTTAACTTGTGCCTTCTAGCAAAAGTACCTCTACGTATGGGTTTCTTGCATCCTTGTTGGAATTTCTCTACGTTTGGATGATAAAGTCTTTGTGATCCTTCAATGGATTTCCAATGGATCCTTGCGTTTTTCTTGTTTTTCATTTTGCCCCTTGGTCACTCCAACGATTTGCTTATTTATCAATGACAATGGTTTCTTTCTGGTGTGGTTGTATAGCTATTTTCTTATTTATCCATGATAGAATTTATGTAGTTTCTTTTTGGTGTGGTTGTGTGGCGATTTGCTTATTAATCAATGACAGAATTTGTGTAGTTCCTTTCTAGTGTGGTTGTGTAGCAATTTGCTTATTTACCAATGACTGAAATTATGTAAGCATCCATTCTAGTGCATTTTGCCAACGTTTTTCCCTTTTAAATGATGACGACAACATGAAGTTCCTTCTGGTGCGTTTTGGGCACAATATTTTTCATATTTTATGTATGGATAGCAATGAATGTCCTTCTGGTGTGTCCCTCTACACGTTTTGCCTTTTAAAATGAGACTGAGATTGTTGTTTAAATGCCCACGATTTTGCCATTAAAAACGTGACTGAGTTTGTTGTTTAAATGCCCATGATTTTGCCTTTAAAACGTGACTGATTTTTTTGTTTAAATGCCCACGATTTTGCCTTCAAAACGTCACTTAGATTGTTGTTAAATGGACACGAATTTGCCCTAAATGTTAAACAATGTTTACTGTGGAACGACCACGAGTTGATCCTTCTACAATTTTGTTTGTCCCTTCTATTCTCCTTCAATTTAAATGTACCCAACATTCTCACTGTCGAATTAAATCTCATTTGTTATTTTGTGTAGAATTCAAGAGCATTGATGCATCACAACCCTGCAGTAGCACCAATCCAGATCACTTTAATTATCATAGTATAAGATATGGAATCCAATTATGGAACACACACAGTACTGTATGTACACATTGAAACAGTTAACATACCCTCACGAAGCAATCATGGTAGTGTAGTCTCAATAGAGAGGCCGCTAGAGTTGGATCTGCGCCTACATATTTCTTCACCACTTGTTGAACAATGCTCTCAACAGATGGGCAGTTTTTCTTGTAGAAATTGTATATAAGTTGTGCTCTCTGGCCTCACACACTGGAACTAGTAGTAGTGTTGCAGTTAATGCAACTCCCAACATAACAAGAACAATAGCACGAACAACTGAATTAAAAACAACACACAGATTACTAGGCAGCATCTAGCACCTGAAGTATTTGTTTGCACAGAAATATTTTGAGACACTAGAGATGCTTATAGATTTGAGATATATTTATATAGTTGTAGGAACTTGTTTACGAAATTTTTGGGAACCTGTGAATGGAAATGTTTTCCATTAGTTGGAAATAATTCTACTAAATTGGGAGATTTTTTTTTGGAGTTTCAATGTCAATGAAATGGGAGATTGGGAATGGGGAGAATAGACTGAGTCAAGTATTGAAAGTTTTAAATTTTTTTTTTTCTATATTATTAAATTAACATATAAATATTACTATTTCATTATTACAACACATGACACCTAACACCTAAGTTATTACCAATATTTTTATTAATCGTTAAGTAACTACTATGTTAATGGCTTTGTTATATTGCTACAACGATGTTAGTAGTTAGCAGTTTCCATCTCCATGATAATAGACAGCTAGTATTGTTGGTTTGGTCAATATAGCTAGACTACATGTCGAGGTTAAATTGTTCATAAGTGTTATAATGGTAGCACCCTACATTAAGATTGTTACTATTGTTATTCAAGTTAATGGCTAGTTGGATGGAGATTTTGGATAAATATAGAATTGTCCATTTAGGTTGTAATAATGATTAAAATTAGGTTGGTGAGTAAAGACTAGATTGCCAATTTTGGACTTGCTAAATTGATTATAATTGAGGTTAGATTATATTTATAATTATGGTTCTAGTATTGATTACTTAGACTTTCCAGATTGATTGTATTAACGTTAATTTAGCAAGTGCATTAATGACTATTTGTAAGTTAGACGTGCCCCGTTTAGAATGGTAACCCATGTTAAAATAGATAGTAATCACGGGCTGGTTAAACTGGGTGATTGGTTGGGTCGGGGACGATGTCGTGTATTGGCTGGCGTCATCCCTTGTCTTCATCCTCTGGCGTTCCACCGACCTGTTGTTGGGGTATGGATGTGGTTTTCCTTTTGGTATTTGGTTTCTAGTGCGTCGGATTTATCTAGAGTCCTCGGTATTGATAGGATGAGTGGTTCCAAGGTTGTCGACGCGTCTATCACCTGGGGATGGCATGATTCCTGATGAGGGGATCATCGCACGCCCAATGGGATAGCGGTGAACGAAAACCGGGTCGAAGTCGACGCGTGTTGGGGAGTGTTGTCAAGCGTGGTAAGTTGTTTGGGCGCATGGGTGTAATGCCTATAACATCCCGCTCTGGCGCACTGAGCGAACTTATTCTTTGAGGACACTTGCTCGCAAGTGATCCGGATTATTATGATATTAAAACATTTGACTTTGATTATGATGCGTTATGGTAGATGACATGATGTTTTGTTGCATTGACATAGACAAGTGCTATTGACTCGGTTTTACTAAGTGTGTAGGGTTTTGGACCTTGAGGATGCAGAGGCATCGATGGAACCCCTTGGACTCCGGATCGAGTCAAGGAGTGTGCTATTGGGGTTTGATTATTTGCTGTGATATTATTACATTTGATTAGATGATATGATGTGGACATGTTCTGACATGATTTGTTGATGATGCAGGCTGACGATAGCTTGCCAACCAGACTCACATATGGAGTAAAGGGGCCACACACGACTACCAGAGAGGTTGAGGGAGAGGTGTGGACAACAGCCTTGCCATAGCCTACTAGCACTCCTGTCGTGGCTAGAACTGTAGGTTAACGATTACCTAGTTCGAGAGGACCCACGATGCCGTGGGGGAAGACTGCAACATTCGCTCATGATGATTCTAAGGGGCACGCAATAAGGTGGGGGCCTTATTCCTTAGAATCCCTTAGTCTCCCACAAGTTCACCTGGAGGAGTGTTGACTCCAGGGGTTATTGATGTCTACCAATCAGTCAAGAGGCGAGTGGCACCCTTTGAGCATGTAGTGCGTCCTGAAGGGCACATCGCGCAAAGAGGCAAGTGGCACCCTTGGAGCACATTGTGTGTCCTGAAGGGAACATCGCACAAAAGAAACACAAGAAGCGAGTGGCACCCTTGGAGCACGTGGTGCATCCTAAAGGACACGTCGTGCAAAGAAATAAAAGAGGCGAGTTGCACCCTTGGAGCACGTAGTGCGTCCTGAAGGGCACGTCACGTTGATGATGTTAAAGGAACGAACCTAGATGGACCTAAGACAAATATCTCATTAAGAAATTTTAAAACAACTTCCCTATTTAAAATGTCGCCTACTTCAGAATCTAATTCCTAAGTCTAAAACTTCGCTAGGGGTAAAATTTTGTCTACCCTTAAGAAAATATCTCTATAAAAATAAAATAATAAAGTTTAAAATAGAAAAAAAAAAATCACTTAATAGTTGTGTTCTTCATAAATTTTTGGATAAAATGAAGAGAGTAAGAACTTAAATAAAATCTGTGGATAAAAAAGTAAAGAAGAGTTTAATTATTTAATATGTGAAAGTGTAAAAAGATATTAAATTAATAATAAAAGGAAAAGAGGTTAAAATTGCACAACTGTCGTTTTTAGCTCTAATAAAAAGGGGAAAGAGGAAAATTATAAAAATTAGGAAACTAGGGAATGGAGGTAACATAAAAAAAGGGTAAAAAGGGGAACTTATGGTAAAAATCGGGAGGTCAACTTAGTAAAGAATTTGCAATTAAGAACCTTCTAAATTGAACTAATTTAGCAACTTCATTTTAGTGAAAGTCTTTAAAACCTGTAAGGGAATCTAGGGACACCTAGGAGTAAATTTAGGAGTAACTCTAGGTGGGTAAGGAAAATAAGACAATTAAATTAATTAAAGAAATTCATTAATGGAGAAACGTGGGGGATGGATGACACTTGTACGAAGGAGAATTTTTAGAAGATTTTTATTAAAACTCAAATTAAATGAGATTTACGAAAAGTTTGGAAATTCTAAAACTCTATAAAAGAGAGGAAGGAGAAAGAAGAAAAAGGAATCCGCTGTTAGCGTAACATTACGCTGTCAGAATAGTGACTTGACTGATCTACTTGTGGGAGTTGGGATTTCCAGCTCAGAGAGGAGTGGTAGCTCGGACTTGCAAGGCGAGCTAGGAGCTAGACATACCATTTGGATAGTGTGTGGCCCCTTTGCGGCTCGGGGGGCTAAGGGGGAAGCAGAGTACCCCTAGCATTGGTTGAGAGGTATCGGTGAGGTCTCGACGATTGACGAGCGAGAGTGACATAGAGCGCGCGGACGACACTCAGAGCAGGCAAACAAGCAACGATACGCATTTCTGTTGATTGATAAAATGTTGTAGGATGTATGTTTAAGATCTGCAGGTGTATTGAGCAGGTAAATTGTCTGTGTAGTTTTATGACTGAAAATTTTATAACCTGGCTAATTGAATGGTTGATTGATCTCCCTGTGGTGTTTGACTGTGACCCTTGCGCTGCTCTCACCATGCTCTTCGATTTACATTTTCAACTGCGTCTTATGTTTGCAAGGATAATTTAACTCTGTATTGATGATTTCTGGCAAATTTTAAGTTTATGCTGATACATTTCCTGGCAAATTAAAATGTGATTATTTCATTTCCGGGCAAATTAAAATGTGATTATTTCATTCCTGGCGAATTAAAATGTGATTATTTTTACTCATGGCCTGCAATCTCATTCTTCAAATCAGTATTACTTAATAAGCGAATCTAGGGTGCTTTGAAAACAAATGATGGCAGCCATGCCCTTCCCGTGCTCTACCTCCCTTTTAAATTTCGCTGGCTAAATTAATTGGTGAATTACCTTTGGTTACTTGCTCCCAGACCGAGTTTGACTTCCCTGACTGTGTTTTTCTTGCTGTCAGCGATGTTGTATTTTAAGTGACAATCTATATGCTATATTTTTCAAATGGCGAATCTAGATTTTATATTTATGGCGAATTCATAATTATATTGCAACTGACAAGTCATTTCTCTGGTATATCGACAAGTACATATAATCCTAGCACTCAGCAGCAACTCATTTAGAACTGTGATCTATCGATTAAGCCTTGAATCTGATCGTTTGTGGTTAGCGTTGTCTTTTTAGCCTTCTCCACCTTGGATCCCAACAGACCAGCAGCGATTCAATTAAGCTTTGAACCATTGAATAGCCTTAGTTCAACCGGCAGCGTCAACGAGTTACACTCCTTGATTGGCATTATCGTCTCCTTCTGGTGTGTTTTCACAATGAATCCCTTTTTTTTATCACTGTTCGACATTGTAAATCCCATCTGGTGCTTTCCCAGCGATCCCTCCTTTCAATAATGGCGGCTAGGTGGTTTCCTCTGGAACGTTGGGCACAACGTTGCCCATTAACTGATGACTGTGTCTTAATGGCCCCTTTATTTGTGTTGTACCACATCCCTCCCTTACTGTTTTAGAATTAACCATTAAGGTTGTCGGATTTAGAAATGTTGATCGACGTGCATCCTGGCTGAGTGTGCCTAACCTCCGACAGAAACCGTTTTCCTTCATTTTTTTAAAAAGTGCAACCTTCTAAGTTTTTAGTCTTGCTTTATTAAGGTGTTTAGCTAGTAAAATGCATTGTATTAAACTGGAGTCTAGGTGTCAGAATGGGTTGATCTGCCCATCAGTTTAATAGCTACTTTCAGATTCAAAGGGGATCCGTTAAGGCTTTGGTAAATAAGGCTTTTCATTTTTCCTATTGGTTTATAATTTCTAAACATTGGGTTGGGTTTGCTCCGATCTTTTTTTTCTTACCAATTTAATCAACTGTTATTGGGTTAATTTGTTTGTGTTTTCAATTAAGAATGCATGTAGACTCCCAATCCGACGGTTGTATTTCAGGTGGAAGACTGTCCTCCTTGGGTGATTCTGTAGTTATTAAAAATGCTTATAGATTTCCAATAGGAATTATTGTTATTGCTTTCACACCTCTTGAGAGTAATTGTAATATAATTCCTTTCAATCAACTCTATAATTGGGTAAGGATACTTGACAGCCAAACTTTGGATCCATAACTCCTTATAGATCAACAATTGTTTGTAAGTATTGCGACCCTTTAAATCTAGCCATTCTATCTTAAATTTGGGATAAGAAGAATTGGTCTTAATATAATTTTAAGGGTATTGTTCTACTGTAAATTGAGCATCGTTCTAATATAAATTGAGTATTGCTCTAATGTAATTTGAGTATTGTTCTAATGTAAATCGAGTATTGTTCTAATGTCAATTGAGTATTGTTCTAATGTAAATTGAATAATGTTCTAATGTAAATTGACTTTGCTTTAATGTAAATTAGGGATTGGCTCAATATAATGTGGCTTTTGTTTTAATATAAATTCTGATGGTGATTGTTTAAAATCTTAGGAGGTATTGTTTTAATAGAGGTGGGGTAAAAAGAAGATGTTTTATTACTAGGTTCACTCCTTCGCCTTTCGACTTCTTACGTAAGCAATATTGTTCTAGGATGTTGACAAAGTCATTCAGCTTGCGCTGCCCGTTGAGGGTATTGATGTTTATTTTTGAGTAATGGTTATACTTAGTTATGTAAACCATTGATGTGCTTGGCTACTCACGATAAGGGTTCTAGCTCTCGTGTATTTAATATTGGGTTTCTAGGATGATGGTCCTCAGTTCAGTGGTCTTGGTCTACTTCTGTCGGGCGAGATGTAGACACCTCCATGTTCCTCATAAAATTCGCCAGCCCTTAGACCTTAAATGGTTAAAATCGATGGGAACCTGGGCTTAAGCGTTGCTTATGTGTCTTGAAGTTCCTAACCATTGCAGGGTAGGACGGGCGGGTAGTCAGTCTTATTATTTTGTCGATTGATTGTTGTTCATTGCTGGCAGATGTTGTTGTGCGTCTTAAACCTTTATGTTGATATCGCAGTTGCATGCGTCATGATTCGTCGTCATGTGGCGGCGCAGAGTATAATGTCTTGTTACCCTTGTACACACGCACACACACAAAAAAAATTGCACTTGTTATAAGAGGTTTGTCGCCGTAACAAGGAGGTTCGTTACGCCGCCTTTGTGCATTTGGTTCGCATGCCTTGAAGTTCTAGTCTTGCTCGTCAACATCGTTGTGTCAGGAAGGGAAAGTTATCCCTTAGCATGTAGGAGCGTCTTGTTTCGTCGGGCGAGCACATATTTGCCCAGCTTCCTTTGTGCCAGTGAGTGGAGTCATAGTTGCCCGGGTTTTGTGTGTTTGTCTGTCATCTTTAGTTCGCTTAAACCATTGTCGTCATTGCCTTCTTACCTCGTAATCCCCATAATTAATATATATATAGATATATATATATATATATATAAACTCCCGTGGCCGTAACAAAGGGGATGTTACAATCATTATCGTACAATTCATACACTATACTTCCACAAAACTAGAATTCCATATAGTTATCACCCTTGTACCCAAACATGTCATACTAGTCAGATAGAATTCATATAATTGTTGTAGTACAATTCGTACACTATACTTCCATAAAACTATAATTCCATATACTTGTCACCCTTTCATTTTACACCCACCATCAAATTATAGTTGTCACCCCTGCAATTTACACCCACCATCAAATTGACACATATGATCGCTCATACAAGCTTATGTACTTTCCTATACGCACTACATATTCCACCGAAATTCATACAACCATTTATTTTCTCAAGTACCATTTTCAATTCCAATATGTACGTTTTATTATTTCCTAAGATCATGCACACCCTCAAATCATCTCAATTTTTCCTTCCTTGGGATTTTCATATATAATAGTTGGTGCCTTTTATAAAATTAGTTAATTACAAATAAATAAATAAAATTTAAAACCAAGTTAAATTCAATTTAGTAAAAGGTAAATTTTTGAAATATTCTAAACATTGTATGTAAAGGTAGTAGTCTAAACGTTCTACCTACCTTTTCACTGTTTTTTGACAATTTTTTTCGTTTGATTTTTCCTGAAATCTGAGGATGAAGAGTTGGATCTACAGATTTTAGTGGCTAAGTTTGTATCATTCGAGTGCCCCAGGGGTTTTTCAGCACGTTGAATCCATTTATTCATTCAGAAATACAATTTAAACAACAGAAAATAGAGATTTTGTCCAAATTTACATCATCGGATTCTGACCAAAAAAACCAAAAAATAGATCGTTTAGCAAACATCGTATATAAAGTGTGTCACGCAAAAAAGCCACTTCTAAAAATAAGTAATAGTGACAAATCACAAGCCACCTATAAAATAGCTAATAATGGCAAATCACAAGAATATGTTAATCATTATAAAGATGAAGCTAATAGCAATATTAAATTTACAAGTAATAGTGACAAATCACAAGCATAGGTTAATCATTATAAGCATATCTATAAAATAGGTAATAGTGACAAATCACGAGCCACCTATAAAATAGGTAATAGTGACAAATGAAGCTAATATAAAGCATATGTTAATCATTATAAAGATGAAGCTAATATCAATATTAAATTTATAGGTAATAGTGACAAATCACAAGCATATGTTAATCATTATAGAGATGAAGCTAACAACAATATTAAATTTATAGGTAATAGTGACAAATCACAAGCATATGTTAAGCATTATAAAGATTAAGCTAATAGCAATATTAAAATTATATGGTAATCGTTATAAAGATGAAGCTAATAGCAATATTAAATTTATAGGTAATGGTGACAAATCACAAGCATGTGCTAATCATTATAAAGATGAGCATTTGTTAATCATTATAAAGATGAAGCTAACAACAATATTAAATTTATAGGTAATAGTGACAAATCACAATCATTATAAAGATGAAACTAATATAAAGCATATGTTAATCATTATAAAGATATCACGAGCCACCTATAAAATAGGTAATAGTGACAAATGAAGCTAATATAAAGCATATGTTAATCATTATAAAGATGAAGCTAATATCAATTTGATATTAAATTTATAGGTAATAGTGATTTAGGTAATAGTGACAAATCACAAGCATATGTTAATCATTATAAATATGAAGCTAATAGAAATATTAAAATTATATGTTAATCGTTATAAAGATGAAGCTAATAACAATATTAAATTTATAGGTAATGGTGACAAATCACAAGCATATTTTAATCATTATAAAGATAAGCATTTGTTAATCATTATAAAGATGAAGCTAACAACAATATTAAATTTATAGGTAATAGTGACAAATCACAAGCATATGTTAATCATTATAAAGATGAAACTAGTAGCAATATTAAAATTATGGATAGGATTGAGAAGTCAAAAAAGAAATAAAAGGAAAAATTGATGTATTAATCAAAAATAGGGATAAAATTGATAAGTTAATCAAAGATTTTGAAAGACTGTGGTGAGATTGAATAGGAGGTATCAATGACAAAAAGTATCAAGGATAAGTAAGGAGCATAGAGAAGTAATCGATCTACTAACTGAAAAATGAGATGAGTTAAAAGTACATCCCTTAACTTACGAATATCAATTGTTCAGGTTGAATTCATCTTCCACAAATCACTAAGGAAATCTAGGTAAAACAAGTCAGTGTATTAAGATGATAATCGAAATACATACAATTGATAACAAAACAATGTCAAAAGTATAACTAGCATCAATCTCATGCACACCACATAATAGAAATCAAGAAGAAGTGACTTGAAAAGGAACTATTACTCACAAATACCAAATCCAAAAAGTCATTATAAAATATATTTTGCCCCATATCAACAACAATTGTTTGATAAGACCAAAGATCTAAGATAATAAACATTCATGGAATTTAACTAGCAAAGACAACATTATAAATTATTTGGGTTGAAGTTTTCCATCACAGGAAAAGTGATTTTCAACTAACGAAAAAACTACAAGAAGAACAAGTGAAGATACTATATCAAAAGCAAGCAAAGTATGTTACCAAGGAGCATCCAGGTTTCACATTAAACAACTAGGTCAAAAGACTTCAAAATATGATCCATACAATGCAAAGTAACCTTGTGACCAAAGATCTAAGAAAATAAAAATTCATGGAATTTAACTCGCAAGGACAACATTATAAATTATTTGGGTTGAGGTTTTCCATCACAAGTAAAGTGATTTTCAACTAACGAAAAAACTACAAGAAGCACAATTGAAGATACTATATCAAAAGCAAGCAAAGTATGTTACCAAGGAGCATCCAGGTTTCACATCAAACAACTAGGTCAAAAGACTTTAAAATATGATCCATACAATGCAAAGTAACCTTATGAACACTCAAAAGAACTAAGTCAAACCCCTAGAACCATACAAAGACAAAAATGAGGCTACCAAGAAAGCATGCTCAACTACAAAGAATTATATTCATTATGCTTTGAGGACAAAACATTCTTTAAGGGGGTGGCAAAGAAATAAGCATAATTATAAAAGAAATGATAATAATGATAACAAATAACACTAATTAGGCTAATGAAATTTCAAAGGGCACATAACACTTCACCTCGTACCCAGTCAATGCATATAAATATAGTCACGAAACTCGTTCTAACATCATCATTTCTTATCAATCACTTTTTACTCAATAATATATACAATTGTAGAAATATATTTGTCAATATTGTAATAAATGGGAACTATTAATTTCACACACACACATGGAAACATTTCAATGAGTTGAATCAATCCTTCAGAAATAACCCTAGGAGTTGACTTAACTCAATGCAATCTATGCCCAACTCAAGATACATCTTCCAACTTTGAGACTTACGACTACAATAATCAACAATCAACGTTGCTCTCAAGTAATTTTGACCATGTTCTTCTCAAGAAGGTTGTTCTACTCGTAAACAAACTCTAAATATTCAGAAATCATCTCATTAATCACTAGCTTTGACCATGTACCTCACAAGAAAACATTTATGCCCATAAATAGAGTCAGAACATACAAAAATCATCTCATGGATGACACATCCCAACGACCTATTATGAATGAAGACATTTATTTATGTTTTCAATCATAACTATCATCCCAAAAGCAAACCTAATAAACTAAAACCACTCACTACATATACATAAAGACAATGTGGAATCAAATTACTCAAAAATTTTAAAAATTGAAAACCAAATGAAGTTGGACTCCACACTTAGGCCTAACCTAAAACTAAAACATATCCAACCAAAAGGGGATTGGATATACCAACCTAACCATAATATAAATGATAGAAACGAGACTCTTTTATTTCTTGTCTTTTTTAATGTGTCCTTGATGTCAATCAAGGCCATATCAATTGATATCTGACAACTAATGAAACCATTGGTGGAATTAATAAACTCCATCGAAATCATCAAATGCACACACTTAGGCCTAACCTAAAAATAAAACATATCCAACCAACAGGGGATTCGATCTATCAACCTAACCATAATATAAATGATAAAAAGGGCTCTCTTTTATTTCTTGTATTTTTTAATATGTCCTTGATGTCAATCAATGTAACATCCCGCTCTAGCGCACTGAGCGAACTTATTCTTTCAGGACACTTGCTTGCAAGTGATCCGGATTATTATGCTATTAAAAACATTTGACTTGATTATGATGCATTATGGGTAGATGACATCTTGTTTTATTACATTGACATAGACAGGTGCTATTGACTCGGTTTTACTGAGTGTGCAGGTTTTGTACCTTGAGGATGCAGAGGCATTGATGGAACCCCTTGGACTCCGGATAGAGTCAGGGAGTGTGCCATTGGGGTTTTATTGTTTTACTGTGATATTAGTGCATTTGACTAGAAAGTGTGCCTCTGTTGTTGAAAGTGCAACCACCTTTTGCAGTTTTGAAATCCAACTTACTGTTGTTCCGCCTATAGTAAAAACATACCCTGTGGTGCTCCTCCTACTGTCTTTATCACCTACCATATCTGAATCAACATATCCCTGTAGAAAAGTGTCTGAACCTCCAAAACATAATGCATGTG
>JZKD02S1844833.1:598956-609821 GCA_000966675.3 Picea glauca
TATTTCATTTCTTAAAAACATAAGTTTAATAATAGATACATTGTTGTGGAAAACAATAACTCATTATCATTCATTTCATGTTTAACGAACATACTGTTAAACAATTGTCAAATTGGCATATCAAATATTGATAAACAAAAATTGAAAAATAGTCATTGGAAAAATAACAAAATTATTTACAAGTTTTGTTTTTACTGTAAAGTGAAATTCTAAATAAAAAAAATACTTTTGTATGCCAGAAGTTGAAGAACTTGTGAAAATAAAAAAAAATTGGTCATAAAACAAGCAAAAGTGTTACCCAGCTTCATGATTTTACCCTATATGTAATTATAATGTCTAATCAAGGAAACTTCCAAAGAGACCTTCCTCAATCCATGCACCTTATCTTTTAAACCAAAATAACATATGTAAATATGGAAACTCAGTAAAATATCCCCCTCGAGCACTCTTGCCCTGAGTTATAAATAGTATGATTCTCCCAATATGTCAACATAGTAAAGCTCGAAGGTGAGCGTTCCTATATAAAAATAGCAATACATAATGAGATTCTGAGTTATAAATAGTATGATTCTCCCAATATGTCAACATAGTAAAGCTTGAAGGTGAGCATTCCTATATAAAAATAGCAATACATAATGAGATTCTCAAGTAAGGCACTCCATCTCTCATTAAAAATAGTAGTAGAATAGAGTCCATGTTCCACTCTAAGCATAGACCTCTAAAAGTACTAAATTAAAATGAATTTGGTTCTTAAAAGATGAAAGTCTCAAGGCCTAAATTTTAACATTGACACTGAATATCATACCAAACTCTAAAAATATAGTTATCTTACTAAATATATAATCTACACACTAAAAGTGTTTTTCCCAAAATAGACCCAAATTTTTCATGGTCTCAAAATCTATTGAAATACAGAGCATTCACTGATCTCCATATTGAGTCTCCGAAGATACAATTATATTCTTTTTCTTTGGACCACTTCCTAAAGATAGATTTTTTCCAAATACATAAACTTCTCTAATTTGCGTCAAATTTGAATTACAAGTCTATCTCCCTAGTTTGTATCCAAATATACTACCATCTATTATTGGGAAAAAAAAAAAGTTAAAAAAATAGAAACTGCTAAAAATGTAAGAATTTGAGAATTTGAAAGTGTCCATCCAACTATCCTCAACCCTCCATGCATCTTGTAAAGTTAGATTGTAAATTTGATTAATGAGAAAAACTACTAAAAATAGAATGTTGGAAGCCTAAACTAAAAACTAGGTGAACATAACATAAGATGTGTTTTTGCCTTGGAACACTAATTTTTGAATAATCCCCAAAACTTGCACATTGCAACTCTATAATAAGGTACCTACATGGCCAAGGTTCTCATAATTCGTTGATGTTGAATGATGACCTCTTTAATGTTGATCTCACCACATATATTGTTCATGAACCTCTGATGTTGAATGGTGAACTCTATGATGTTGAGGTCACCCTATATAACATCCATAAACATATGTTGGAACACAACACCAAATTTGTGTAGGAAAAATTGATGTTGACATTGTCTCCATCTAGGGAACAATGCCTCCCTTTAGGAAGCTAAGAATTGTATAATTTTGGTGTTGCTAAATATCTATAGCCTGCAATGAATATATAATACATAATAATAATGTACTAATGATAAGAATTGATAAGTTAAAGGACACAACTCTCTACCTTTGTGACTACTCAATGCATATAACTACACAATCACAAGGCATTGCAATCATATCTCATTCATTCATTATTGATTATATAATATTTTTTCCTACATGGAGTTCAACTATCTTTCATTTCTATGTTGGATATTTTATGTATATACATTATTGTTAATTAGTTTGGTATTGATACCAAGTTTTAGATAATTTTCTATGTTAATTCCACAATTTACTTGGGTCAACCATACACAATTTTCTATACAAATCTATAATCAACACTATTATTCTTTACACAATTTTGCACTGCTACAAATCGATGGCAACTAATATCCATCTTGCTACGCAACATTTAACGTTGTGTGAGAATGAGTCTACACCATCAAATTTGAATTGCTTCAAATCCAATAATACATTACCACTCTCATGCAACATTCAATATTACGTAACAAAGTGCTTAATATTCACCCAAATCAACATGTACACAACCTCAATAAATTGTCCAAATATATCATACTAGTCAAATACAATACATATAATTATTGTCGTGCAATTCATACACTATACTTCCACGGAACTAGAATTCCATATAATTATCACCCTTACACCCAAATATGTCATACTAGTCACCTAGAATTCATATAATTGTTGTAGTACCATTCGTACACTATACTTCTATAGAACTATAATTCCATATAGTTGCCACCCCTGCAATTTACACCCACCATCAAATTGACACATAAGATCGCTCATACAAGCTTATGTACTTTCCTATACGCACTACATATTCCACCGAAGTTCATACATCCATTTATTTTCTCAAGTACCATTTTCAATTCCAATATGTACGTTTTATTATTTCCTAAGATCGTGTACACCCTCAAATCATTTCGGTTTTTCCTTCCTTGGGAATTTTCATATATAAAATTAGTTAAATACAAATAAATAAATTTTCGAAATATTCTAAACATTGCATGTAAAGTGTGTCACGCGGTAATAGTGACAAATCACAAGCCATCTATAAAATAGGTAATAGTGACATATGGTAATCATTATAAAGATGAAGCTAATAGCAATATTAAAATTATGGATAGGATTGAGAAGTCAAAAAAATAAGGAAAAAATTAATGTATTAATTGGAAATAGTGATAAAATTGATAAGTTAATCTACTAACTGAAAAATCGAAATATATACTATTGATAACAAATCAATGTCAAAAGTATAATGGGCATCAATCTCATGCACACTACATAATAGAAATGAAGAAGTGTCTTGAAAAGAAACTATTACTTACAGATATAGAAAAATTGATTATAAAATATTTGGTCCCATCTCAATAATTGTTGATAAGATCAAAGATTTAAGAAAATAAAAATTCATGGAATTTAACTTGCAAGAACAACATTATAAATTATTTAGGTTGAAGTTTTCCATTGCAAGAAAAGTGATTTTCAACTAACGAAAAAACTACAAGAAGCACAATTGAAGATACTACAATGCAAAGTAGCCTTGTGAACACTCAAAACGGGAACTAAGTCAAACCCCTAGAACCATACAAAGACAAAAATGAGGCTACCAAGAAAGCATGCTCAACTACAAAGAATTCTATTTATTATGCTTTGAGGACAAAACATTCTTTAAGGGGATGGCAAAGCAATAAGCATAATTATAAAAGAGATGATAATAATAATAACAAATAACACTAATTAGGCTAATGAAATGTCAAAGGGCACATAGCATTTCACCTCGTAACTAGTCAATGCATATAAGTATATCGTCACAAAACTCATTCTAACATCAGCATTTCTTATCAATCACTTTTTACTCAATAATATATACATTTGTAGAAATATATTTGTCAATATTGTAATAAATGAGAACTATTAATTTCACACACACACATGAAAACATTTCAATGAGTTGAATCAATCCTTCGGAAATAACCCTAGGAATTGACTTAACTCAATGCAACCTTCGCCCAACTCAAGACACATCTTCCAACTTTGAGACTTACGACTACAATAATCAACAATCAACGTTGTTTCCAAGTAATTTTGACCATGTTCTTCTCAATAAGGTTGTTATACTCATAGACAAACTCTAAACATTAAAAAATAATCTCATTAATCACTAGCTTTGACCATGTACCTCACAAGTAAACATTTATGCTCATAAATAAACTCAAAACATACAAAAATCATCTCATGGATGACACATTCCAATGGCCTATTATGAATGAAGACATTTATTTATGTTTTAAATCATAACTATCATCCCAGAAACAAACCTAATCAACTAAAACCACTACCTACATATACATAAAGACAATGTGGAATCAAATTACTCAAAAAATTTAAAAATTGAAAACCAAATGAAATTTGACTCCATACTTAGGCCCAACCTAAAACTAAAACATATCCAACCAAAAGGGGATTGGATGTATCAACCTAACCATAATATAAATGATAGAAAGGGCCCTCTTTTATTTCTTGTCTTTTTTAATGTGTCCTTGATGTCAATCATGATCAATTTATATCTGACAACTAATGAAGCCATTGATGGAATCAATAAACTCCATCGAAATCATCAATGTACTCAAATCTCTAGTGAATCCAACTATGAAATCGACTAATGCCAACATTTGTTTTTATGTGCTCAATAATCAAAGAAAGCAAAGGGACCAAGCATGACTCGTTACGCACTTCATAAAATGACATATCCCTGTCAAAAAGAAGTAAGAAAACCCCATGCTCTTCTTTGTTGTCCTTTAAAATAGATCCTCTATGTCTTGCTCAATCGGGTCAACAAAACTTTCTAAACTTGGAAAATTATTAACAAAACTTTCTGAATTTGGGAAATTATTGAACTAAAAAATAGATGTTGAAGAAAACTTAGGTTGAGAAATTATTACCAAATACATAGATTCTTCCCATTGCTCGGAAATAAGAACAACCTCTATCACATCTTTAGTATTGGAAAAAGCACCTTCAACCTAACTTAGAAGCTCTATGTCATATTGTAGAGGTACTTCAAATTTAACTTCAACACAACTATTGAGGGAGATCAATGTCTCATGTGTTAAAGTGTGCTCATCTTTAGATAAATATCACGAGAAGGAAACACACCTTTATTTATAGCATGCATCTTATTACAATTTCATCCTTATCAACTTCAACCAATTATATTTCAACAAGGGAAGCAGAAGGGGTGCCATAAAACAACTTCACCATTCAGATTATCATTCCATTATGAGCAATCAACCAAATAAACATATTCCTCATAAACATCATCATCTTCATTAGGATCCTCAGACCTGCATATGAACTCTACTTGAAGATTTAACAAAGATGAAATAGAACCCGAATGTAACACATGTATGAACCATTGTTGGGCATCTAGAGCTAAGGAGATTGTGAACAACTTCATCAACACATATTTGTGTCTTGAATCAAAATGGTCAGTAAACCTATCAAAATATCTAAGATGTTATTTAATTGAATTAGACTTCAAGCGTTCATAGTATGAAAAGTAATTCCATCACTTTCTTTCCTCACTGAGAAATGGATTAGTATACCCACATATGGCATCAAAGTCTAATGAAGCAAATGTTTAATAATATTTAACCTGTATTTCCTTTGTTGATAGTACCATCAATATAAGTAATATCATCCCTCAATATGCAAGGTCCACATGCAACAATAATTATCATCAATTAAATTAGATCTTATATCAAATGGAGTCGCCAAGTGAGTGCAAAATTTGGAATATAAATACTCACCAATGTCATAGTGGCCTAATGCTAGAAATACCAAGAAACCTGGTTCGCTACCCTACAATGACGATAAAATGTTAACACTTGAAACTGGAAGGGTTCCAAGGTAACTACATAATGTACATTGTCACCTCATATAGTCTCTCTACAATCTAGGTTAGTGCTTTCTAACCTTAGGGAGAAATCCCTATGCAACCTAGAAATGAAGTATGAGCTTAAAAGACCAAAAAATGCTCCCAAACTAGAAGAAGTGTGTGATGTGATATTAAAAAATAAAGCTATAATATGCAATAAAACACACCAAACAACAAGAAACAATGCAACTTTACACATAAGGATGGAATTTTGCCTTGGGAACCTAGTAAATTTGCTATTAAAACATGAAAAAATGATCTTAAAAGTGCATATATGCATGTGGAAATATAAAAACAACAAACTTAAAGGTTGAATCTATTTCATGTAAGTTTCAACCCTAGGGATAAATTTAAAATATAAAGTAAAACAATATATATTTCACTTATGTCCAACCAAATACATTAGACACTCCAAGAAAAATAAACTCCAAAGAAATGTTCTTCAATTGGAACTATGTTTCCATACTTAAGGGCATAATCCCTAACATATAGCAGATTTAAAAATAACGTGTAAACTACATATTTGTTACAACCACCGATATGCCCTCTTGGCTTCTATTTACTTGTCAAATCACCCAACAAAATCTTCTCACTATTATGTCAAATTAACATACATAACCAACGTTAAAAACTACTCAATCACCATGAAAGCATAAGTGGGAAATCCGATTTGTGATTATACAAAGTTTGAATGGAAAAGTACACTTTAGATATACATAAGAATGAAGTTGAAAGTACATACAACATCTTATCATAACCTAGTACAAGATAGTCCTTCAAGCTTATCGCAAACTAGGACTCTCCAATGCATCTAAACATGGGCATCCACTATTAATAACAACCCTAACCAATGATCATAACTTAGAAAGGAATCACACCCAACTACTTCTAGCCACTATATAGGATCAACAACAAGCTAGAATTAACACCAACAAGTCCACCCTTAATATTCTTTAATCTCACCTCATACAAGATCTCTAATCAACCTCTAGGGTTGCTTTGCCATGAATTCTAGGCCCTTCTCACACAAGGCCTTCAAACTAAGCACTTAAAATTTCCTATTGGTTTTTCCTCACACAAACCCTAGTGTCATCCTCCTTTGCATAAATAATGGTATAAATACTAGAGACGAGTTCATCTTGAAGATGCAATGATATAATGTACTCTACTCACAGGCTTGCAAAAAATGAATACTCTCTCCTTCCTTTATATATAATAGGTGAGGGAGACCACAATAGTAAAGTCAATTAAGTCCACAAGTAAACTAATGTAATCCTCAAGATAAGGTCTCCAAGTGAATCATTCTCTCTCCAAGTTGTACATGTGTCAAGGGAAGACTCCTCAAGTGGTGCACTTTCTAAGCATGGGCTCCAAGTGTTAAGTGTTCCTCGTCACAAGGCTCCTTTTTCTCCAATACAAGCTTCCAATGCTCTAATTATCCTCCTCAACATATGTGTCTCAGGTCCACGTACAACCCCAAATAATGCATTTTCAACCCAAACATCCTCAATTCAAGGGCTCATCCTCTTTAGGCATTCCAAGTGGTCCCAATGCTCCTAGAGCCAAGCACCCTCTCTCCTAGTTCCCAATACTCATCCTCCAAGATAGATATAACACCCATGAAAGTAACCATCATCCTTAACACACACATCATGTAGAATATATTAGTGCTATATACGATAACCACCTCATCAAAAATTGTGCCACATCTAACACCAAGTCCAAGGTTAAACAACCACCTATAGAAATCTCTCTAAATATCATCAACCAAAAGGTCTAATATACAACTAAGGGGATAGGGTTTCACCAAGCACCCCACATCACACGAAGGTACCCCTAGAATAGTGTAAACACTGTTGAAGCAACCCAAAATCTAACACTCCCTCTTTCTGAGGAAAAAGTTTTCATTAACACTAATCTCCCCTTTCAATATATCAAACTTCCCCTTTGCTAGAAGCTTCACCAAGATGTCATCAATTTGCAAATATATAGGATTATAATCAAGTGATAAAGCACCCTTCTCACCATGTCTCTCGAGAAATGATAATGGATGTCCATATTGTTAGAATGCTCACGGAACACGTGATTCTTGGAGAGTTTGATACAACTTTGATCATCACAAGACACAATTGTTGGCTCCAAAACCATATCACCTAGCTTGGCAAACAATTTTTGAATAAAAAATGACTCACAATTAGTCGAACATGCTTCTTATTTACTTTGATTCTATTGAACTAAGTGAAAGTGTTACTTTATTTCTACTCAACCAAGATATCATACCTTACCTTGAGTTGAAACAATAGCCAAAAGTACTCTTCTTAGATTTAGGACCTCTTGCCTAGTCTAAATCAAAAAATCCATGTAGTGGTAGTCCTTTATCTATTGTATACCTCATCTGATAATTGACCAAGCCCTTCGAGTACCTTAGCATGTGTTTCCCAACCACCCAATGAGTCAAACACGGAGTAACCATAAACTGACTAAAGTTATTCACAACACAACAAATATTTGACCTAGTATTTACATGATACATCAATGATGCAATTAGTTGCATGTACAAAGTAGGGTCAACCAAAGAAGCATCCACATTGCAAGTAAGCTTCAAATTTGGCAAGGGTTTGCAATCATACATCCAAAATCTCTCCAATATCTCCAAGGCATACTTCCCTTACCTAAGAAATATTTCTCTTGGACCCTACCAAACCTATATCCCTACAAAAAATGTAGTAGACCAATATTGTTAAGTACCTTAAATATGAAGATTCTATCACATACAATATTTCCAAGCATAAGATATAAAATCCATTTTACTTGATGATATACAAATACCCTTAAGGTAGGGAAACACTTTACAACTGATCTTTTTATCGAAGGAATCCACTCTTGTTCACTCGTTTATTAAGATTGGACAACCTCTCAATGAGCTAAGCTCCAAATACAATGTACTGCACACATATCATAAGGATAAATCCATCCTTATTTATAACTAACAAGAGAAGTCTAATCATAACAACCTCCTAATACCCCGTAGACCTTCTTTAATAAGGCTCCATTACATTTATCCAATACTAACTACCATAGTGGGCCTTATTTAATAACAACAAGAGTATTTTACCTAGTCCACCTTACATTGAATGGCCTCCACTATTATTACTATATTATGGGCCTTGTTATCCACCAGTTTTCACTAGTTGAATTGTATATGAGCCACCAAAGACTGAGCAGACAGATGCTCAGAAGCCAGAGTTCAGAGTTCAACCAGTCTTTCAAAAGACCATATTTTTCTACATTTCCATCATTGTAATAAATGACCTGAGTATGAAATATTGTAAAAGGCTATTGGACACCTAATACCTAGGTACGAGCACGTACTCTAGAGTGTTTTTTTTAACTTGTTAATTATTTTTTGCCTGCCCTTGTGGGGGATTAATAATTTCTAAGTTTTTTCACTCAAGAGACTAACTCCAAAGCTGGAGTATGTGTTGGTGGTTAGGCCATGGCATGGTATAACCAATGTCTAGTGTCCAAATGTATATGAGTTCATGCTAGGTCATATTAATTGAGTCATATGGAAATTGTGGTTAGGTTTGATAGGTTTTTTTAATGTTTTAGTCAAATAATAAAATTCCCACAAAAATGAAATTTTTTAATTGTAAGTCAATAAATTGTAAAAATATGGCATCAATCATTGTCATATGCCACATTTATAGTCGTTTTCCAGTCCAGAGTACCTTGTAAACCCCTATTCATCTTATGTCGAGGCAACAAAGTGATTATTATCACTAAACAATGAAATTTGCTCAAAAAATACGGAAAATGGGTAATTTAATTAAATCCCTATTTTTTAGGGAAACTGGGGAACATGTTTTTTCCTTGTCCCCAGTTGACTGAAGGCTTAGGCAAGTTTAGAAAAGGGTAAGGCAACTTCAACTAGAGTGACATGGACGTGGAGGAGATCCCAATGAAGGTACTTGACCCCACTTGCAGAGTTGGCGCATTTAGGAGGGGTGGCGCACATCCCAAGGCAACCACACGCATTCCCGCTCCCACTTACTCCCACTCATCCTCACTTCACTCTCTCTACACCCTACTTCACTACCCTTCACCTCCCATCCACTCCACACATCTCCCAACTCACTAAGTGCGCCACTCCCCTTAGCTCATGCACATCTCCTCCTTAGCTCATGCACATCTCTCTTGGAAGTATCACCCCTTTTGCTATATAAAAAAGACTACCCCTCTCCATTTGTTAGATGGAGTTTTTGGGAAGACTCTATACCTATATTGTATCATTTTTCTATTTGAAGATTGAATAAAGACTTTGGAGTTCTACAAGGTGTATTGTGAAAATGTGTGGATGATCTTCTCTTATGGTGATGTGTTGAGTATGGTAAATTTGTCTTTCTTGCAATTCTCATTTGTTGATTAATCCTCGGTTAGTAAGATTTTAGTAAACTTGCTTGTATTACTAAATCTTGTTATAGCACATTGCAATCTATGATTTCATGCTATTATCGGTTTAATCTCATGTTTTCTAGATTTTATGTGTAGGAAGTGGATGCATCCACTATTTAACAATTTATTTACAAGATTGTCTTTAGTTTGCAGGATCTCTAGTTTGGAGGAGTGGAAGAATCTAGCTTGAGCTTCCAACACTTTCAAATCCATCCAACCAGAAAGATTTCCCTCTTCGATACATCAAAGAGACTCCATTTCCCAAGTTCTATTTCTTAAAGTTGTCTCTTCCCCTCTCTCACTCAAATTCTATATAAAAAAATTGGTTTCTTTAGGTTTTTAGTTTGCATGCAAGAAGATAGTTGATCTGATAAAGATAAATTTGTTCTAACCTTTTGCATGTAGCTCTAAAAGATTAGATCTAAAGTGTATTTAAGGAACTTTATCTTTTACCTAGATCTAGTCTAAATTTTGCCTTAGTTTAACCTTTATTTCTTAGCATATTTGGAAGCTAGTAATAGGCAAATATTTGTGTGCTTTCAAAGTTATAAATATGCAATCTAAAGTGATTTGTTTTCTGATTTTATATCAGCCTAAAAGACCCTAAGGAGGCTATCTTTCTAGATGTCACTCCTTAGTTATTTTCCCTTGTTTTAACCTAGTTTAACTTAGTCAATTTTTGCAATTCTTTGAGTTGGACAAAGACACTTCCAAAGTGTTTTTGGCAATCTTTTGGGTTTAATAGATTTTTTTTTTTCTCACAGAAATAACAGGTGCAAGAGGAGGCTCCACCCATTTTTTGAAGTTTCAAACTCTTT
>JZKD02S1844834.1:2945-15698 GCA_000966675.3 Picea glauca
GGATCCCCACAAGCTATCAATACAAGGTTTTATCCACCAATGGTGTATCACCTACATCCTCAATATGTACCCTGAACAAGAAGTGTGTGGATGCAGACTTGTAGTCTTTCATGTGGAATCTAACCAAGGTATCCTTGTCATACTTATTCTAGGAAAAATATATCTCTGAAGCATGTTGGTTGATCTCAAGACCAAGGAAAATTTAACTATCCCCATGTCTTTCATAGAGAACCTGTCATGCAAAATGTCTTTGACCACAACAATTATTGAGGATGAGCTACTTGTGATCAATAGGTCATATACATAGATTACTAGGATCAATAGAGAGACAATAGCCCTCAACATATAAATATTTGGATATGATTTATATCTAATAAAATCATGAGAAAGAAAATAAGAATCCATCTTCGCATACCATGCTTTAGGTGCCTACTTGAGTCCATAGAGTGACGTTTTCTGTCGAGATACTAGAGATGAGTTTTGTATGAATCCTTAAGGTTTCTCCATGTAAATATACCTTGAGAGATCCACATGAATAAAATCATTATTCATGTCCATCTGGTGAACTTCCCACCCCTAGTTGTTGCAATGGTGAGGTCCAACCGAGTGGATTCCATCTTTTCTACTGGATCAAAGGTCTCCTCATAGTCAATCCCATGAATCTATTGAAATCCTTTGGAAACCAATATGTCCTTATTCTTGCACACATGTTCTTCAAATAACCTCTTAGTCCTATAGACCCATATGCATCTGACAATATTCCTATCTAAAGGAAGAAAAAACATATCGTAGTCTAGTTCTTAAGGAGAGAGTTGTACTCCTCTTGCATAGCATCTTCCTAGAAGGGATTGCATGCATCCTATGCATGGGTCTATTGGTCAGAAGCTATAACCATCTATCAGTGCATGGGAATCACTATTTTTTTTAGATGTAAGTGCATGAGGATTCTCCTCAAACTAGGATCTGGTCCTCCTCGGATCCGCTAGATCCTCCACAAGGTCACATGTTGTTTATAGGTTGGATTGAACCCACTTGGGAATCTATTGTGTCTCATCATTTTCATTCTCATCATATTCCAAATATAATTTGGAAATCAGATATAATTTCTATTATGAATGGGTGGACTCATCATCTCGAATGTTTAGTATAGGTGGAAGTACAAAAGTCTCTACATGTAGATCTTTTGTACATGCATGGGACTTTCCTTAAATCGAACACTGTGCTCAATGATGATATTTTCAATTAAGGAATGAATCAACATCTAACCCTTCACACCCTCAATATATCCAGTGAATATGATTGTTATGATCTAAGGATCTAATGCATTCCTCTTTTCAGAGGGTATGTGGGCCCATGTGTGTGATCCAAAGATTTGAAAGTGGGGTGACTTTCAGTTTGATGTTTCTCCTGGCCTCAATAGGTGTCCCATAATTCAAATATATGTGAGAAGATATATGTTGTATGTGGTTATCACAGTTAATTGCTTCATCCGAAATATTGGAGGGTAAGGACTTTACATGCATCATGCAACTGGCCATATCTTTGAGAGATCAATTCTTCCTCTAAGCTACCTCATTTTGTTGTGGAGTGTAAGGAACTGTGTGTATTCTTGCTTCATCATAGATATGTTGTACATCCTTGTTTAAATAACCCCCCCCCCTGATTATATTTTTGGAGTAATTTGATCTTCTTCCCAGAATATGTCTCCGCATGTGCTTTGAAGTCTTTGAGATGCTCAAAAAATTCAAACTTATGCCTGAGAAAATATACCCAAGAGTGTCGTGAGTAATAATCAATGAATTTCAGCACATACTTCCCCTTGTTGATGGAAGGATCAATAAAATGACCCATAATATAATTATGAACAAGATCCAAGGAGGTGGAGGCCCTCCAAGCCTTCCCTTTCTCAAAATTCTCTTGAGGATGTTTTCAAAGAATTCATCCTTGGCAAACTCCTTTGGAAAAGTGTATATCAAGCAAGCCTTTGACTATTCCCTTTCGAGGGGTTTGGATTTTCCTTCCTTCCTTTGATCAAAATGTGCCTTTCCCTTTCCATTATATTTGGAATTCATATTGTATGTGTTTCTACTCTCATGCACAGTAAGTGCATGTGCCTTGGATATCCTGATTGCTCCCATTTGGATGAGATTATCTTTATCATGCATTAAGGACTCAATGAAATGATCCAATGATGGAATTTTCCAAGTTTCTCTTGATGTGAACCTCACTATATGGGATGTCGAGACAAAGAATGCATACCCTAGACCAAGTTTTGAAAAAATGGAAAGGATCGTTTATTTTTATTGCATATATTTTTCAACACCACATCCCTTTAGTTGAAGAAGAAGGGACTTAAATTTCATGAAGAAATCCTTATTATTATCAAATCTTATCTAATCTGACGAATTCAACTCTACCTCGAGCATGTGGCCTCTCATGTCATCTTATTTTCCAAAGAGACCTTCTAGTTTGGTCCAAATATCATTTGGAGTAGTAAAAGCTTCAATATGAAACAATATCTCAAGGGACATTGGCATGAAAATAAGACAGTAGGCCTCATTCATGTGGTTGATATATCTATATTTTTTTATTTCTAATGTTGGCTCAACCTCTATAGCCATTCTTATTCGTTACAAGTCTCTACCTCCTAGTTAAAGTGAAATCTTTAGCTTCAACTCAAAATAATTTTGTGGCGTGAGAAGAATTGTCGACATGAATTCCATTCTTTCTTACTGCATCTATCTTTTGAACCTTCAAATAAGTTCCTTTGAGAATCTCTCCTAGAAACCTATGGCTCCAATACCATGTGATTTTTTTGTGAAACTTTCATAGAGAACCTAGCTAGTAGAAATTCACAGAAAGCTTGAAAAAGAAAGAGAGAGGGAGAGAGAGGAATGAGAGAAAGAATAATTGAATTTTATTAACTGAACGCAGAATAAATAATACACATGATATAATCTACATGTCTAATAATAATGTGTCATAGTAGAGATATAGAGAAATATGGACACTCAATGATAAAAATTGAAGTGATTTACCACCTAGTACTAGTTAGTTGTTCCATGCAATCATCAGTTAATTAAGTCACACATGTGGATATGAGAGAAACATGTGCATGCCCAAGATATGTTCCATCTTGGCCACATGCATGTGATATGTGTTGTCCTAGTGAGAAAACCAAGGTGAACATGCAATTGTTGGTGACAAAACTGAGGTTTCCATACATGAGTTGCATCCATTGGTCTAACTGAAGTGTAACTGAGTCAAACTTGAAGAGGGAAGGTGCCCTATTTTATAGGAGGAACCTTGTTTTGTTGGGATTATTCTCAAGAGAGAATATTATCATCTATGGATAGTGCCCTCAAAATTAGAATATCAAAATTAGGAAAAATAATTACTAGGTGAGTGCGTAATATCTCTAACAATCTTAAAGATGCCATTATCATAAATTAGTTGGAAAAGAGCCTCATGCGACACTATATTGAATACCTTTGGAAACTTCACAAAGTGATATAATACCTTTGAAGATAAATGTTGAGTCTCCTCGAAAATAACCCTGAGTGAAGATATGATCAGTACTTTGGTAATTTAAGTGAAAACCTACATGTATATAATACCTAAGGGATATCCTCTCAAGATCCTTAGAGAGTTGAAGGTGAAAAATAATGGCATAAATATTGGATAAAGTGAACTCATTCCTAATGGAATAGTTACCTTTTGGATCTAAAGTGGCCCCTAAATTATGTATCGGGTGGTTAATGTGTTAATACCAAGATTGCAAGAAACTTGAACAACATGATTAAATAGATTATCAAGGTAACAATCAAGAGGGAAAATACTATGCTTAAGGAATTCATCCTAAAATCCTTCCTTATATGTTTTCTTTCTCATTCTCGTGACCCTAGATACCCTCCTTGATATCACCCTTAGAAAATAGATGACAAGAGGAGTGTGGGAGGTGGGAAAATGACATTGTTAAGGGCATATGATGGGATATCATATAGGGATATTGTATGGGATAATAAAGTGTTGGGTACAAGTCTAGTGGGATAGAGGTTTTTTTAAAGAAAAATGTCTACCAAAAGGTCTTGGGATAGTGGAAATGATCTAGAATATTTTGAGAATGACATGAATATAGAAATATAGAAGAGATATAACAATGAAATACACAAAGATATTGCAAGAAACATAGAAATATAGTGAAACCCAACTTCTATTAATGATTAAGAGAGAAAAACAGTGTACAACACAAATTGGAAGAATCGGGTATCTTATCTCTAAAAAGAAATAGATGTTGGTTACACCTCATTCGCAAAAATATTTACATCACACTCAATTTCATGGTTAAAGGGACTCCTTCACCTCAATTATAAATGATACAGTGAGAGGAGAACAATTCTCATGATGCATGTGGGATAAATTGGTATAAGTTTATAAAATATCATATGCATGTAAAACACTAGGACTTCCTGGGCAGTGACCCATCCTATTACTACTCTAGCCTGATGTGCTTAATTGTGGAGTTATAATGGGATATGTTTCATTAATGCTATGTTGTAGGCATGTACATAATACCACTAGGAAATAAATACATGATGTCTTTAAGTAACAAATGAAGATGGAATTACATTACATTCCCCATAAAAAGGGTGAACATCATGGTTTATCAAAACCATAGGCTTGAAATTTTGATTCAGTGGAAAAGGTGGATGGCCACCGAGATCCACCTGGATCATTCTTCCCCCCTTAAGAAGCAATGGTCCCCATTGCGTCAATTTTCCTCGAGAGATGGGAAAACTTTTGTTGAATCTGAAACTTGGTGAGATGCTTTCCTTGTTGAAGTAGATGGCATGTTTCTACTTTTATTGTGGAAGGATGTCATGAACCTATTGGAGGTGTCGGATCTATTCAATATATCTGGTTGCAGGATATTCCTTGGTCTGAGTGTGGGAGGAATTTGTCAGTGAAGATGCAGAAAGAAGAGTTATATCAATGGGGGATAATGATTGGAACCCCAAGCACACATGAAAATGGTTGTGTCCAATAGATATATGTTGAACATATGGAAGACTCGCATTGTCTTTGTGCTCCTCTACAATCTTGTTGATCTACTTCTATTGGATAGAAATGTCTTGGGGTGAGGTTGTAGTGGTCGCAGTGACCTTATGTTCATCATATAACTAGATCGTGAATAGGGAAAACATTTTGATCTGAGAGATTAATTTGCGGCATTTTTTTTCCAAGATCAATGAAGTGGTAGTAGTCATAGCTACCTCCGGTACCATGTAGAGTTGACCTCCCAGAGTAACAATGACACTGTCAGGCAGAGACTCATAGATAGAATGACATTTCCACATATATAATTTTCCTAAAATAACATCACAAACTTCAAGTGGGGAAAAATCAAACACTACCTCATCCTTGAATGGATTGATGCCATAGGACAGGTGACATTGTTGGCTTACATGCATTTTTATTCCCCTGCTCAACCATTTGATGGTGTATGGTTGGGGGTGTGGCATCGTTGGAAATTTCGATATCTTGTAAACCTCAGATGATATCAAGTTCTTCTGACTCTCATTGCCAACAATGAAATGAAGTGGGGTCCCCTTTACCCACATATATGAGTGGAAGAGGCGCTCCCCCTCCTCAAACTCCTCTAGTTATTTTAGTTGTATTGTTATGGTCATGATGGTAGCAGTGGGTTCTGCATTAATAATTTGTTTCCCTTTATTTTTCTCTGAATCAAATTTTGATTCAGGTTTTGATTCTTTTTCTTTGAGGTCATCCACCAATAACTGTTTTGAGTGACATTCATCAGTATTGTGCCAGAGGATTTTGTGGAACTCACACCATTTTCCGGTGTCTTTCTTAAACTTCTCGTTAACCTTTTTTTCTTATGTCTTGGAATGGATCTCTTTAGGTTGGACTTCCTTGTTGATATGTCCTTTGTTCTATGAGTTAGGGTTTCATTTTCCATGCCTCTATTGTGGTCTATTTTCAAACCCAAACTCTCGCTTACTCTGTTGCTTGAATTTCTACTCAATTTTGACCACATATTGATAAGCACCTCCAAGTGAGGAGATGTCTAAGAAATCCATATTTTTTTGGATGTACCTAGCATACCATTGTGGTACTTCAAGACCAAGTGTACTCGGAGTCTTTGAGACCCAGATTTGAGTGAAAGGTATGAAATATGTTAGTGCACTATGATATGGTCTGGTCTCTTTTCTGATGCAGAGTCATCCATTTCATGTATGGCTCATCAAAGTCTCTGATAGGGTAGAACCCCACCTTTAGGGTATCTACAAATTCCATGCAAGTAGGTTCTATTCTGAATGGTTTAGATTCACTCGCAATGTACCTCTCTCAATAACCTTCCCACCAAGCTCTAACATGGGGAAGAGATTTAAGGAGCACAAAGGTGATATTTTCATTGTCGGAAAATTGGACAGAGTAATAACCTTCTAGCATATTCAACCATTTTTCTAGATCATCTACATCTATCTAGCCTTCGAATAAGGGGATATCAAAATTGAATTGTACCTTTAAGGGTGTCGCACCTCTAAAATGGATGATTTTCGAAGATACCTCGTCCACCTCCATCGATAGTCTCTGAAGGATCTGAGTGAATTTTTCCATCATCTCGTTCATTTATTCCACGAGGTCTTCCTAAAGCAAAGTCTTTAAAGGATATCATGCTCTATAATCTCCCTTTTATTCTTCCATGGGAGGTTTATTGGGATAGCAAGAGTATTTTTCCTCAAGAGAAACTAACTTGAGACCCAACTCTATATACCATGACCTCATTTGGGACCTTCTCTGAGAAACGAAAAGGAGAAAAATGCTATGATACCACTGCTCGGGATTATTTTGAGAACAACATGAAGACAGAAATATAGCAAATATATAACAAGGAAATACACAAAGATATTGAAACAAACACAAATATATAGTGAAACCTAACTTCTATTAATAAATAAGAGAGAAAAACATTGTAGAACACAAACTGGCAAAATGGGGTAGCTTATCTCTGAAAAGAAAGAATGGGGTAGTTTATCTCTAAAAAGAAAGAGATGTTGGCTATACTTCATTGGAAACAAGATTTACATCACACTCCATTTCCTTCTTAAAGGGCCTCCTTCACCTCAATTATATATGAGAGAGTGAGAGGAGAACAATTCCCATGATGCATGTGGGATAAATTGGTATAAGTTTATAAAATGTCATAGGCATGTAAAACACTAGGAATTTATGGGTGTTCACCCATCCCAATACTACTCTAGCATGAGCATGCTTAACTACATAGTTCTAATGGGATCCATTGCATTAATGTTATGTTGTAAGAATGTACATAAGACCACTTGGAAATAATTACATGATGTTTGTAAGTAACAAATGAAGATGGAATTACATTCCATTCCCCATCAAAAGGGTGAATATCATGGTTTATCAAAACCATAGGCTTCAAATGTTGATTCAGTGGAAAAGGTGGATGGCCACCGAGATACACTTGGATCAGGGAAGGGACCTCACATAACTCTCACCTAATTAGGAAAAAGAAAGCCCACTTATTATGATGGAGGAGGTAACAAAATTATCTCTAAATATGGGGGTGGGAAGAGGGATCAGGATTGAAGGAAAAAAGAAGTTTCCTATGGTGAATATTTCACTCTTCATCATACCATTAATTCATGGGATAGGATCTAGGGGGAAGGGTGAGGGAGGGAAATCCAATGTAAAGAGGGAATGAATTGAGAGTCTCCGACCAACTTTCTATGAAGAGAATATCATATTTGTATAAGTTTATTTCAAGGGGAAATACTAGTGAGAGGGGAAGGAGAAATTATTAATGGTGAGAGGCATAAGCATCCAAAATATCAACATCAAAATGAAGGTAGTTCATAGGCTACATGAAGAGTGTGGGATGGAGGGAAGAAGAAGAGTATATTGGGTGTAAGGTGAGGAGGGAATGGTCCATGAGGAGGAATAGAGGAGATAAAGAAGTGCAAGATATGGGAGAGGAGATCCCTATGGGAAAAGACATGTCAACTATACTAGCTCCTTTGATATGGGGAAAACACATGAAGCCACTAGAGTTGGGACTGTATGGATGACCATTCAATATCATCATGCCATGAGATTCATGCAAGTAAAAAAGGGTTAATAAGTTTGGATGCATCCTCCAAAGTCTTGTGTACCCACACGAAACTTGAATGAATTTTCTAAAGGTGAACAACATCCTCTAGTCTGACATGAAGTGGGATCTACAATTACTAGGTCTAGGCATTAAAATCCCCTAAAATAATAACCTCATACTAAGTGGATTAATGGGAAATATTTGTGTACAAGTATATAAATGGATCACGAACAAACTTTAGTGCATAGATGGAAGAAACATATTGTAATGTATATATATTTGGGAAGGGAGGAAATGTGATGGATATGGACCCATATGAACCTAGCATGGTTGTTAATGAGAATATAGAAACCCTAAACTAGATGGAGTCATAGAGAGGCATGAAACTCCAATTAAACCATGAACATTGTATTCATGTCATGGAACATGTATGTTAGCCATGAGATAATGATAACCCACAATGGTATGATGTGTTCACTTGGAACTCACATGAATCGCTATGAGAAATACAAGGTCCAAAGTCCCAAGGGAATCTTAAAGTGTCTTCGAAGGGTTCCTAAAGACTCCATTTCAATTCCAAAAGGCTATGGATATGCAAGGATACCCATCACCATGTTGGAATAAATATCATTTATATGGCTAAGGGTAGGACCACCCCTAGTGGTGGAGTCTCATATAACTACTCTAAGGTCATGGATTACTACCCACTTCCCCTCCTCCCAAATTATTGTGACCAAAACTTTGGAGTGTTAAGATCCTCAACCTAAGATCCCATGAGTTCTACATATAAGAAGACCCTATGTGTAACACTCCTTCTCTAAACCCTAATTATATGTAATTAATCACTATTGGTGATTGCCATGCAATGACATGTGAATATTGTAAATGTATTATTTTCTTAATTATAGATGCCAAAAACTGACTATGGGGTGAATCCTTAAAGTATTGGCCATGATACCACTAGAGGAATGAGAGGAGGCCCTATTAAACTAAAGGACCTCAAGACTTGTTTATATTAATTCCCCCATCCCTAATTTTGAGACAAATTACTTAATTAGGGAGGTTTGTGGTTGAAAACCCAACCTCTCAAATGAAATAAAGTATGGAAGGTTGGTTGGAACAGTATAAAACTATTAGCCAAAGGTACCACAGAGTACCATTTCTGCATATCATATTGACTCAGGTTCCTTTTGATAGAAGGAATTGGACAGTTCAAGAACCTTCTCGAGGGATTATGTGCAGGGGAGGCATGAATGGAAAAAAAGAGAATAGAGGGATGTGTACAAGGAATCACATGAATAAAAGAGAGAAGAAGAGATATGAACCTTGGTTCTGAGAGAAGAAACCCAAACCTGAGCTATGAAGGGCATGAGCTTGATGATGGGAAGGCATATAATAAACCTTGCAGAGGCACTGAGCCAGGGGGGTATGAGAAAATCTTAAGTAAGATTAGTGTGAAGGAGAATAACCTTCACTTATCAATTCTCTCTAATAATTTGAGAGAGACTCCTTGGTGGTATCATGGCTTGGAACGGGGGTGGATAGATTGCTAAGAGTGAATGCATATGAGCCTATGGTTGGGTAGAAAGGTGAACACCCACATTCATTTGACTAGCTATAACCTATAACTGATAAGTATCTCTCACTCTATGTAATTTGGTTGATAGTAAAAGAGTTTATGCTTGTGATTGCATTGTAAATGTGCATGCTTGAGTAATGGGTTTCTTGTAAGAGAGAACTATATTTAAAGTTCAATAAATGAATGAAAATGAATTACTGAAATATCTTCAGAAAGGAGTAATGAACTAATAATTAGGCATGTGTGTATAAATATCAAGAAAGGAAATTAAAATCTAGTATTGTTTCCCTCTCCATGATATTTAATATATGTGAGATATTAAATCCCATTTGGATGCTCAGCAGCAAGCTTATTTCTAGCTGGTAAATGGCTTAAAATATCCTAAAGGAGATAAGGGTAAAAACCCTACATGAATTGCAGCGATGGAGTGAGGAATCATCAGGTCCCCTAATAAAAACCAGAATCGAAAATCTATGTCTAAATTAGTGATCTACAGTAGTCATCAATCTAGAGAGGAGGGTCAATCTTGACTATCCAAAGACAGGATAGTTAACCATCAAATCCCCTTGTAAGTCTACATGAAAGGGGTGGTCATTGGATTAGAGAACGATTTACTTCCAACAGTTTATCTGATACGTAATCTCAGGAGGGAGTTTATCATCTTGAAATACCAGAGCATCGGACCCTGGAAGGATTTTAAGTCCAACCTCCTTTGGAAGTCTCGATACCTGATATCCAGGGACCTCGGTTCCATCCCCTGGACCCATTCCCTGTTACCTAGGCCCGAGAGAGAGAGAGAGAGAGAGAGAGAGAGTGAGTGACATGTAAAGGTAGGTCCATGTGTCATCATGTGACCGGAAAATATATAGGTGTAGACCTTTTTCGAGTGTAGGCATTGTGGGAAGAATCATAAATCTAAGTCGTCGGATCTTTAGTCCAAGAGATCTTATTCGTTGAAATTTACTTAGTTAATCCCAGAATTCGTAATCCCTAGGATTAATGTAATAAATTACCTTGTAATCTAGGGGATTAACAAACTTAAATGTCTCATAATCCCCGTACAATGGACCATGTGGAATTTTAGTTACAGGAAGATAGTAAAGATTCGTGGTCCCGATGTCCACAGTCCTCAGGTGGTGACACGCATCCTCCTTATATCCCACACTATGGACAGATCTCCACTAGCAATTTTTTATGTAAAGCTCTAGAGGGGAGTTGAAACTGAAGTCACAGAGATGAAACTTGTCATCCCCTAAGTCACGGAGGGATTAATTTTTGGGCCCATCGAGGGCCAAGACCATTTAACAAGCACCTTAGATATTAACCATAAGATATACCCATGAAGGATCTCATTCGTAGATCATGTGATAAGGATCAGGATCCCCTTATGTCATCTTGATTTATCTTGGCTTCAGACCCTTAGACATTTATAGTTCCCAATGTGTAAATATTCACCGAGGTCTGAGGTCTGTGGTGACAAGAACCATCAATATATGGACTCATGACTCAATCTATACCATCTAATCCTTAAGACCGCTACCACACTAGAATTTGTGAAAGGAACCATGGTAGCCATCAAATATACCTACAAGAGATCTTAGTCATAGATCTTGTGGTAATGGGTCAGGGTTCATAATCCCAATATTAATGTAATTTATCTCCTCATAATCATTTGGATTAAATTAGTTAATCATCTCATAATTCCCAGACACTAGAGGTGTTTCATAGTTATACTACATTGGGAAATTCCTGACATTTGATGCCTAGTGTTGATGCATCACCCGATGAATAGCTCACATGTTGTGACGTGGGAGGGACATGTGTCACACAATGGTGGTGCCATGTGTCACATCATTTTGGCACATTTGGACAAAGTTCCAAGTGGAAAAGAGTGTCACTTGTCGATTGGTACGGGTTCCACATGTCATGTTAGGGTGGGATGACCATATAAGGCCATGTGCCCAGGATGTCAATTGAATCTCGAATCTCGGACCATCGAGATATTTTTGGAAACATTCTTTATGAAAATGGTCGACAGTCCATGTTCGGTGGATTTGAGATTGCATAGTATGATTGCATTCAATGAATGGGAAGTAGACAAGTTTCCATGTCCTGTTGGGTGAATATTTGGAGCTATAATAACATGTATGTCACGTCAACCCATGTGGGAGGTACACGTGTCACATTGTGAGCATGCCATGTGTCAAGTTTTTTTATCATTTTTAGGCAAATCTCCATGGGGAAAACATGTTCCATTTCTCACGAGATGACGGTGGTCACGTGTCACGCCATGGTCAAGACAAGTGGCACGATAAGATAGTGTTGCATGTCCTAAGCAACAACTCATCTTGGATCAGGAGTTTTGGGGATTTGAAAAAATATAAAAGGGTTGAGGTATTGAGGGTCAATTTCCTAAGATGACATTGTTTGATGTAACAAAGACAATGCTTGGTGTGTAGGTGTCAATACCTGGTTAAATTGAATCTTTGGAGAATGTGTAGCAACAGGTTGGATGCGTAAAGATATGAGGTCTCGATGGGATGATGTTGGGTGAATTGCATGGAAAGTGCCATTCTAGTGTATTATTACATTTCATCCCACTTTGGGTGATATGGGTGACGTGGAGGCCATGTGGAAGTATGGAGGCCTTTGGCCATTAAAAATCTAGAAAATTCAAAGGTCCATAACTTTTGATACAGAGCTATGTTTTGATCAAAACAGTCATTGGAAAGAACTTGGTGAGAAGAAGATGATGGTTTCCCTTTTAAATGGATTTGAGGAGGTTTAGGAAAGGTGAAAATTTAATACCCCATCCCTTAAAAGGGTACTTAGGGGGTTGGGTGTCTTACAAGGTGGTATTAGAGAAGGCTACAACACTAGGCTTGGATGGGCTAGAGATCAGTCTCATGGATGATATATTAAGGATAAAGATGAGTTTATTTAAATTATTTCTCTGTGTTTAAAAGCTTGTTTAATATCTACACAAGTTCCTTGAGGAGGAGGATAGTAGATTGAAATTGTACCTTGAAAATGT
>JZKD02S1844834.1:55339-86866 GCA_000966675.3 Picea glauca
CCTCATAATTTGAGAGAGACTCGCTGGTGATATCATGGATTGGCATGGAGTTGGCCAGAGTGCTAAGAGTGAATGCATGTGAGCCTATGGTTAGGTGGAAAGGAAAACACCCACATTCAATTGGCTAGCTATAACATGTAAAATATAAGTATCTCTCACTCTATGTAATTTGATTGATAATAAATGAGTATGTTCCTGTAATTGCATTGAAAATGTGCATGCCTGAGAAATGGGTCTCTTGTAAGAGGGAACTAGATTTAAAGGTCAATAAATGAATGAAAATGAATTACTGAAATATCCTCAGAAAGGAGTAATGAACTAATAATTAGGCTTGTATGTAGAAATATTATGAAAGGAATTTAAAATCTAGTATTGTTTACCTCTCCTTGATCTCAAAGATCTGTTCAATATCAAATCCAGTTCATATGCTCAACAATAGGCTTATCACTAGTTGATAAATGGCTTAAAAGATCCTAAAGGAGATGAGTGTAAAAACTATTCACGAATGTACAGTGATGGAGTGTAGAATTTCCAAGTCCCTGAATAAAAACCTCCACCGAAAATATTTGTGTAAATTAGCGATCTACAGTAGACATCGATCTGGAGAGGAGGGTCTATCATGATCGTCCAAAAATGGGATAGTTACTTGTTGAATCCCCTTGTAATTCAGCATGAAAGGGATGGTGGCTGGATCAGAGAACGGTTGAATTCCAACCGTTGATATGATACATAAGCTCAGGAGGTATTTTAGCATCTCAAAATACCAGAGCACTGGACTCCGAAATTATTTTAAGTCCAAGCACCTTTGGAAGTATCGATACCCGACATCCTGGGACCAGGGTTCCAACCCCTTATTCCATGCCATGTTACCTAGGCCCAAGGGAGAGAAAGAGATATATATAGAGACCATGACGTGTCAAGGTAGGTCCACACGTCATCATGTGATTGGATGTGATATAGGTGTGGACCTTCCTCAAGTGTAGGAATTGCAGAAAGCGCAATAAATATGAGTCATAGGATATCAACACCGAGATGTATTAGTCATTGAAATTTCCTTAGTTAATCCTAGGAGTCGTAATCCCAGGGATTAACGTAATAAATTACCTTATAATCCAGGGGATCAACGAAATTAAATGTCTCGTAATCCCCAAACAGTGAACTATGGGTAATTTTAGTTATAGGATAATGGTAAAGAACCACGGTCCCAATGTCCGCAATCCTCGAGTGGTGACACATGTCTTCGTTAGATCCCACACAATGGAAATATCTCCATCATCAATATGTTATGTAAATATCAAGAGGGGATTTGATGTCAAAGTCATGGAGATGACACTTGTCACCCCTTAAGTCGCAGAGGGAGTAATTTGTGGGCCCATAGAGGGCCAAGACCATTTAATGGGTTCCTTAGTTCTTAACCATCAAATCTACCCGTGAAGGATATCATCCATGGATCATGTGATAAGGGTCGGGATCCCCTTACATCATCTTGATATATCGCAGCTTCATACCCTCGGACATTTGTAGTTCCAAATGTGCAAATATTCATCGAGGTATGAGATCATAGTTAATAATATCATAATTCCTAGGCATCGTAGGTGTTTCATAGTTATACTGCATCGGGAAAGTCCCGACATCCAATGCCCAGTGTTGACATGTCACTCGATGAATGGCCCATGTGTTGTGACGTGAGAGGGCCACGTGTCACACAATTGTGGAGCCACGTGTCATGTCTTTTTTCACATTTGAACAAAGGTCCAGGTTGAAAATGAGTGCCACATTTTGAGTGGTATGGGTGCCACGTGTCATGCCAGGTGGGATTACAAGATAAGTCCACATGCCCAAGATGCCAACTATATTTAGGATCTCGGACCATCGGGAGATTTTTGGAAACAGGCCTTATGAAAATGGTCGATAGCCAATGCCTGGTAGATATGATATGATGTCGGATGACATAATTCAATGAATAGGAAGCAAACAAGTGTCCATGTCATGTTGGGAGAACCTTGGGAGTTGAAATGATGTGTATGTCACGTCAACCCATGTGGAAGGTACATGTGTCACATGGTGAGTGTGCCACATGTCAATTTTTTTTAATAGTTTTATCCAGACCTCTGTGGGGAAAATTTGTGCCACATGTCACGAGGTGACGGTGGCCACATGTCGTTCCATGGTCAAGACAACTAGCACAATAAGATAGGGTTGTGTGTCCTAAGTTCCATCTCATCCCTGATCGAGAGTTTTGTGGATTTGAAAAAGCGTAGAAGGGCAGAGGTCCTGAGGAATGATATCCCGAGATGACATCATTCATCATAACCAAGCCAATTCCCTGTGGCCAGGTGTCAACACCTGGTTAAATCAGATCTCGGAAGAATGTGTATCGCAGGGTTAGGAGCGTAAAGGTCTAAGGTCTCGATGGTTCGATGTTCGTTGAATTGTGTGGTAGGTGCCACGCCAATGTATTATTACATGTCATCCCATGTCGGGTGATATGGGTGATGTGGAGGCATGTGGGAACCACATGGAATTACAGAGGCCTTTGGCCATTAAAAACCCAGAAATTTCAAAGGGCCATAGATTTTGATCCAAACCTCTATTTCAAGAAAACTTACAGTCATTGGAAATATATCATGGAGAATAAGATGATGGTTTCCATTTTAAATGGATTTGAGGAGGTTCAGGAAAGGAAAACAATTAATACCCCATCCCTTAAAAGGTTACTTAGGGGGTTGGGTGTCTTACACTATGGGGGAGATAAGAGAGTCATCTCTTAGCCCAAATATATTGTATTCAATCACCTATGGTATGGAAGTAAAGGAATTTCATGGAGTGGGTGTCCAAACCAATCCTACTCTAAGTCAATGTCCTAAATATCTAAGGTGGTGTGGAGAAAGGATAGAGTAGACTTTTGATAAGTTATATTTAGGGTTTATCATCTGTAGGATAGAGTAGAATTATCTTGGTTTATTATGTGTGGGATCATTTGGAGCTCAATATCCTCCCCATCCTCCTCCTCAAACTCAACCCTTGATATTGGAGAATCTTTAAGGAGAAACTCATGCATAAATTTATTCCTCTCTCTTATTAAACCCTATTTTTTATTGATAGTTTGATTATTTGTTTGCTAAAGTAAAACTTCCCCTTTGACTTTTTCTACCTTATTGAACCCATCCACTAGGCCACTATTGTGGGAAAGTTCAGTCCCATTGCACACAATTCTCCCATCGTCATCAATGGAGAATACTCTAGAGTGTTGAAAAATCAAATGGTCAAGGAATTTAAGTTCTTGATGAAGAAATGGATATGGAAATTGGATCCATTACATTTCAGTAGAAAAAATGTGGGATGGAAGTGGGTATTGAAAACATATTACAAGATGATTGAGTATGTTGAAATATATAAGGAAGGATTGGTTACCAATAGGTATTCCCAACAAGAAGGRATTGACTTCTAAAAACTCATTGACTGATTGCTAAKATATCCTCCATTAAATAATTTTTGGCATTAGYACTTGATTTGGACAAATAGCTCAATCAAAAGGATGTGAAGATGCATTATTGGATAGTTATCTAAAGGAAAATAATTACATGAAACAATTTAAATTMTTCATGGTGAAGGAAAACAAGAGGTTAGTGCAAGTCGTTGAAGAGTTTGTAGGGATTGAAGAAGTCACCTAGACAATTGYACTGGAAGTATGTTTTTGTGATTCTTMAAAATGACTTTGTTCATAATACTATTAATCATTACATKTAGTATAGAACAAAATGARATTGTAACATTCTTTTTTTATTATAAGTGAATGGACTCATTTTATTATATGGTGAATRAGGTTGATCTGTCAAACTAAAAAATAGTATTCTTCTACTTGGGTATGCACATTGTATGMAAAATTAGAGAACTTTTTAAAGTTARGRGAGTGTTTTAAAGGCACAACATGCAACAAGAAATCGATCAACTACATTTCAGTGAACTTATAAAATATGCACAAATATAAGGTAACAATGAGGCTAGCMTAACCTTGTTCTTTCAATAATTGTTGTATTTAYAGATATCCTAAATAGTTARGATGGCTACAACTACCACCTAACCATTTGTTTGTTAAGTGCATATCAAATATTAACTTATTCTTACATTCATATAGATTAGTCAAAGTCTTATACAATATATGATGGAATTTACATGAAATAGTCTTATGAGGCCCCTTGACATTGCCCTTCACCTCAAATGATTTATTCATCCTTAAAGAAACTATGAAAAAACATCCTATGTCTCTTCTCCTACTAAAGTATCATCATTATGCATCAACCATGCATATTTATTTGCTTAGATAAATAAACCACAACAACTATGACTTGTATAGTGAGGTGAAAATAAAAAACTCTTATTTGTAATTTGTTAATCCTTTCCCTCTCTTTTTTCTCCAATAGGTTTCCTTCAACGAAACTAGTGATTCTCCAATGCCCATCTCAAAAGAACATAAAATGGAGTGTTCACAATCCATTTGTTATAACATTTTCTCATAAGTGCCTTGAATGGGCTAGTGGTAAATCATATGCTCATCTAGAAAATTCAAAATAATGGATCTCTACAACCCATTTTTTATACCAATAACCAAATATATATAATTGGCCTCTAAGGTCACAACCTTATGGACGATTCTCTTGTATTTACATACTCAGGGGTTCAATCATCATATTCTTGTGTCATAATCACATCACTTTAGTGTGTGTATTATATTCATATGTTGATTCCTTGAATGTGTTATTATGTTGATCTAGTGAGAATCCCATAATATAAAACAAAACTTCATGTTTCAATGCTCAATTTCTACCCCTTTAAGTGTTGGAAATTATTTTTTATACTACTGCAAGGTAACTTTATACAAATGTGTCACTATGGAAGATCAAATAATTAGGTAATATGAATTTGGACCTAACCTAGAATTATCAATGAGTATGGATAGTATCCATAGCTTTCGACCTTTCTCTTCATCCTCAAGTGTAGGGTCCCCAATGTCATCTCTTCAACAAGTTCTACTTATCAAAACAATCACTTCTCAGCTACCTATATATGTTTTCTTTGTATCATTGTATCAAAATAATAACTTTATATAGTCCTAATGGATTCCAAACATAATTCAATATTAAACATAATTCAATATTATAGGAAATATATAGAAAAAATTATTTTATTAATCTCTCATAAAATTTACATAAATACCATATCTCTAATACTAAGAGTTGCCAATCCTAGTAAGTGCCAAACTAGGGGTCAATATACCTCAATATGATCTCCATGTTAAGATTGTGGAGCTAACACAAATCTCAATGTAAATTCTTATATTTTCTTAACATGATGATATCCTAGCTTAAGAACCCCTATGACATAATGACTCATCACAAAGAGGAGGGAGATCATAATACCTATGTAAAAAACCAAGATTTATGAACACCAGAGGCTTGATGACCAAAGGTGTGTTGGATACTCATGACTCTAAGAATTTTCTCCTAAACTTCTTGATCCCTAGAAATCATGAGAGATTCTTAATTTATAGAATTACACTTGGGGTTGGGATTCTTGATTCATTCCAAGTGTCACAAATAAAAATATCATCTAGAAATATTCCTTTTTGGGAAACTTCTAATACCGACCTAGTTTAATTAAATATTTAGCCAAAACATATGGAATGAAAACAAAAATGGTCGATAGGTGCCTGACAATACTTTATGAACAAGGCCTAGTACACTTCTTTCAGTTTCCTTCCATTATTTCATATGAAATATGGAAATTTTGATCTTTAAATTAATCTACCATGTCATCATTCGGAAGATATTTTGGGTTCATTGGTGGGATAGCTATAAATCCTTTCTGGAAAAGTACTCCATCAATTATTGTAGGTTCATGTGATTCTGGAAAGAGGCTCATGAAGTGTGAATACAAAACATATTTAGGATCTTCAACATAGTACTTTGTCTCAACATTTCTTTGATATAAAAATGGATATAATCAATCTGAAATTTAAACCACATGTTATGATGCATTCATGTGATTATGTTCACTTGAAAATGTGCAAGAAAATAGTACTAGTCTCCATAGAAGTCTTGTTTGAAATAGTACTAGTCTCTATAGAAGTCTTATTTGGACAAAAGTGTTCCATGAATATAATGAACCAATTTGACCAAGCATACTAATATATAAGCACGTTGCATTTAAAAAGTATCCACAAGCTTCTATGATAGCTTATCAGTTCATCTATATCACACCAATCTCTATAAGAGAGATATGGTCCTAAAAAATTTAAAACCCTCTAACCTTGATTTGTACCTTCTATTGATTTGTACCTTCTATGAATGATAAAACTAAATGACAAAATTACTTAAAATATTCATAATTATTTACACAATTATACTTTGATTCCCATAAACTAAGGATATGAGTGACTACAAGGCAATGCCTAATTTTCTAAATAAATCATTCCTCATAGAAATTGTTGGGAGGATATTTAGTTGTTGTAGGTTGTTTTCCTTTCTTATCACGGGTTAATACCTTTAACTATCTCACCTACATGCCATATTTTAATTTGGGACTAGATTCCCTCGTAAGAAAGTCAACAAGGCAATTATCCTAGGTTTAAACTAAAAATCAAAATCAAAACCATCCAACAATAATTTCCACATGAAAATATGGTTGTTACCTGATTATTTTCATGCTTAAACATGTCAAGCATATGTTTGAGATCATTCTTGATAGTAAAATGTATTGGCTTTAAAAATAATTTGAATCTATAGAAAGCTTGACTTCCAATATCTCTTTGTGACTGGAAGGGTACTTGATTTCAGCACCTTTCAAGTACTAGAAGTATACATGCATACACTTTCCTATGTTCCAATTTTATCACTTATAACTCCCACTAAAGTGTCTTCAAAATAATCTATCTTGAGGATAAACTCTAAGTCTTGGAAGATCAGAGATGGAGAGCCGGTAAAGAATCAAGTTTAGATTTTATTACTTTTATTGCTTCTATCATTTTTCGGTTCTAGGGTACTAGGGTCTTCTTTAACCTTTGATACAAAATGGTTGTATCCTTGGACTCTCTTTGTATAAATTTATGATATAATTCATATAACCTAATAATATCTATAGCTAGATCTTGCTCATGATGAAATCTAGAAAACTCTTTAGGTTTTGCAACACATGAGGCTGCAAATAAGTTATACCTCACTTCACATACAATACAAGAAATTCAACCTTTATTTTTGTAATTTATATTTAGTAGGAGAGAGCACTGGCCCATGTTGATAAAAACTCTCATAAAAATACACTAAGTGTTTTTAAAGTTCTTTTAAAAATTTAGAAGATACCAATATGTTATCTATATAAATAACTAAGAATGTAATATCTCTAAGAAAGTCTTCCATTCTCTTCCAGTCAAAGTTATGACAAGCAATACTTACTATTCCTACAAGTACAATTGCATGTGAGAGAGGATTCTCAAGAAAAAACATAATGAAGTATTTACAAAGAACAAAACTATCATTGGTTGTATTAAACCCCTTGATGTGAGTGTCGCTAATTGTTGTGGTGAATTCCCCCTGTGGATAGGTGAAACCCCCCTTGGATCAAGACCCCTTTTTTGATCCAAGACAAAAAGGAAAAAAATGATAACTACTTTCCTTTTAGATCTATTTCGACTAGTATGATAGAAGAGATAAATGGATGCCACACCTTTTTATGATGTTTTCCTCATTGCTCCAGTCTTTTTACCTCGATATCTAATCTCCTAGGCACAAGAAAAGACCTGCAAAAGAACAAGAAGAGATCCCTTTTGATGCAGGAGCATCTCAAGTGAGCTAATGCGGAGATAAAAGACAGCTGGAAAAGTGCCCAGCGCAAATTTTTAAAATGTCTTGAAACATTAATGAAGCATCAAGTGGAGGCACACTTGTAAAATGTAAACGGACCTTGAGCGATCCGCTCTCATCCTTAGTAGGTAGAAGGCATTTATGATAGTTAATGCAAGTAGATAGAATTTAATGTGTAGATTAGATAGTTTATAATGAAAGAGGGAAACGGGATATAGACACCCTCATTGTGCAATTGTAACATAGAAGAATGAGATTATGCTAATTGAGAGCATAGATCATAGAAGAGAAGAAGCAGAGAGTTGTGTAGACGAATTCCATGTACAGAAGTTCTGGATTAATACAAAAAGGCTTTGATTCAGACTCATGGTGTTCAAATATTCTCTGTGTATGCATTTTTGAATGTTATGCTCTTGAATACTTTACTCTTTTTGTCATGAAATTTTTTTTATGCTATGTATGAATGATTTCTTGTTGAATGTTTTAAATCTGAGAGGAAGAGTAAGAAATGAATTTCAATTGTTTCTCTGTCTGAGTGAGAAAAATTCCTGCAAGGAGTGCAGTGGAGTTTGTCCGCAAGGAGTGCGTCGATAGAAGTCAAAGTTCACTTATGAAAGCTCAGGAGAGATAACAATTGTTCTCATTTTCACAGGAGTGTAGTTAGGCACCGGAGCCATGCAAGGTGTGCACAGGCCAAGTAGAGCTTCAGGTCTTGTAACCTGAATGAAGTATTGAGAGACTGTTGTTGCAGGGAGTGCGCAGAGTCGAAGGATTTCAATTCCTTGGAGTAATTAAGGAATTTGCCGCAAGGAGTGCGTGCAGGCATCTTCTTCAAGAATCAGAGTTGGAGAAAGCTAAGAAGGGATAGAGTCTCCACAGTCATCGAAGGAAGCACAGGAAGTTGTGCATTAGAACAGTGAGAAGGCATTGCAAGTTTGTGTCACAGACAGTTGAGTACCATGGGAAAACCACTTGGTAAGAAGTTGCAGAAGTCCTTGTGAAGGGAAGAGACGAACGGTCGGAATTCTCTGTGGAGAATTCGTGAAGTCCCATGAACCGTCAGATCTCACGAAGGAGCAGGGGAGTTACGGAAAGTATTCTTAAAGGTTCAATCTCAGGAGAGGTAGAGCCGTAGATTCAAGCCAACAGGAGTTGTTGGATTTACACATGGATTTCTATTTCGAGGTTTCGTGAGTTGAAGTCCTGAAATCTTTGCACCAGGACTCGCGAAATCACGAAGTGCGAAGTCCCGAGGGGACGAAAGGAGCGTGGTGGCCATAGGAATCGGCAGGGTAGACAGGTGGCGCACTATCGACAAGGGAGTCAATTCTGTTGACCATTTTGGGGTTTTGTGAGTTGAAGTCTTGAATTCTTTGCATCAGGATTCGTGAAATCGTGAAGTCCAAAATCCTGATGGAATGAAGAGCTATTGAAAGGTCAACCTTGTGAGCACATCGGAGTTTCGGTAATTCAGGTTTAGGGAATCGAGGGGATGAGTTCCTTGACATCACAACTCTAGAAATCGCGATAAGGAGAAAGGCGATATAGAGAGAGAAAAGGCCAAGCGTCATAACTTCAGGTTTTGGGGGTCTAAGATACAAGACGCTTGACCACAGGATTCGCGGAATTGAAAAGTCCGATCTCCCGAAGAACGAAGGGAGATTCCACCAGGTTTTGTTGTGGGTGCAGATTTCCCGAAAGGGAAATAGGAGAGCCATTGTCGGGAGATCTTCGGGCCAGTGGAAGAGAAAAGATCCTGTGTACGTGGACTTATGACCTGCGGGTTGGGAGGGCTATGTACATCATTTGGTATCAGAGCACAGAAAGGTTTCTTTTCTTTCTGTAGCAGGGAAAAGGAGAATTCACCATGCCGCCGAGGAGAAGGGACAGGCAAACACCCCATCTACCAGAGTATAGGGAAATGCCAAGAAGAAAGGGTAGGCAGATGTCTGATCCAGCCATGGAGAGAGAGATGCGTGACTTACGCACTAGACTTGAAGACATGGAGACAGCACAGAGGCATACAGTCAGTGTTGGGGATCTTAGTGATTCTGAAAGTGAAATTGAGGCTGGACATGAAGAAGAGGAAGTTGCAGCCAAATATGCAGCAAACAAATGTTTGATTAGGGCTATTGCAAGAATGGGTGCAAGAGTGAAAATGGACATTCCAGTTTATGAGGGAAATCTGGATGCAGAGGAGCTTCTAGAATAGATTAGAGCTCTGGACACATATTTTGACTATGAAGATGTCGAAGAGTACAAGAAGGTCAAACATGTTGTCATGAGATTAAAGGGACATGCAGAATTGTGGTGGGATGAACTACAAGCTAACAGACACTGCAAAGGCAAGCATAAGATCAAGAGCTGGGACAGGATGATCGCGAAGATGAAGGCGAAATTCATCCCTAGAGATTACCATATTACTCTGTTTCGAAGAATGTAAAACTTGAGACAGAAGCTGATGACAGTGAAAGAATACACTGAAGAATTCTGCAGGCTGAACATCAGGGCAGGTCATTAGGAAAGCGATGATGAAAAAGTTGTCAAATACATGAATGGCCTGAGATACAAAATTCAACATGAGATGAGCATGATAACCATCCGAACGATGGAAGATGCTTATCAGATGGCTCTAAAGGCGGAAGAGAAGTTGAGCCAAAAGCAAGGTCAAAGAGGCTGAGGCAGAAGTCAGCCCAAAGGCAAATCAGTTGCCCAGGATAAAAATCAGAAACCCAAGGAGGACTAGAAGAAACCTCAGACTCGAACTGAGAGAGGTGGAAGCTCACAGCGAGGGCAGCATACCAAACAGAGAGGAGATTATGATGATAATAATATTTTTCCTCGTATCAGAGGTAGAGGAAGAGGAAGAGGTGGAGTGATAACATGCTTCACATGCGGAAAGGTTGGGCACAAGTCTTATGAGTGTCCAGACAAAAAGAAAGAGGATGGAGGTGAGACTCACATCACCAAAGCGTAGAGGTGAAATGTTGAGGCAGAAGATGTTGAAGGCGGATGATCGCTGATGATGCGAAAATATCTTTTGACACCAAAGAAGGAGGTGGAGAGTTCAGTCCAAAGAAATAGACTTTTTTGGACGGCTTGCAAGATCAAAGACAGGGTATGTAAGGTCATTGTGGACAGTGGTAGCACAGATAATCTCATTTCAATGGAGATGGTAGAAAAGCTGGAGCTGGAGACGATTGATCATCCAAGCCCATACAGAGTTTCGTGGCTACAAAAAGGACATCAGCTAACTGTCACTAAACAGTGTTTAGTTGAATTTAAGATAGGAGGATATAATGATAAGATACTCTGTGATGTTATTCCCATGGATGTTTGTCATCTATTGCTGGGTAGACTGTGGCAATATGACAGAAATGTGATTCATGATGGGAGAATGAACACATACAATCTAGAGAAGAATGGGAGAACTCACATGTTACTTCCAATCAAGGATAAGGAGGTGAAACCTAAAGTAAGTAACATTGTACTTCTCATGAGTGGGAAGGAACTTCTTACAGAGGTCAAGAAGAAGGAGGAACCGCAATTCATTGTGGTCAAGAAACCGAAGATTTTTTTGACCAGCACAAGGGTAGATGATTTACCAGAAGAGGTTCAGGAACTACTGGAAGAGTTCGCTGACATAGTAGTGGACGAACTACCTCGTTCGTTGCCACCGATCAGAAGTGTGAGTCATCATATTGATCTCATACTAGGAGCTAGTTTTCCAAACAAATCCGCGTACAGATTGATGCCGCAAGAGAATGAAGAGGTCAAAAGAAAATCCAAGATCTGTTGGACAAAGGTTTGGTCAGAGAAAGCTTGAGTCTGTGTGTTTTTTCGACAGTACTCAATCTGAATAAAGATGGAAGCTGGAGGATGTGTACTAACTCGAGGTAGATCAACATAATAACCATTAGGTACATATTTCCATTGCCAATGATGGATGATCTGATGGATTGCTTGAGTGGAGAATTTTTTTTCTCAAAGATTGATTTGAAAAGTGGTTATCACCAAATTCGCATGAGAGAAGGTGATGAGTGGAAGACAACCTTCAAGACTAATGAAGGGTTGTATGAATGGCTTGTTATGTTGTTTGGGTTAACAAACGTGCCAAGTACTTTCATGAGGTTGATGAACGAAGTCCTAAGGGATTTCATCGGAAAATTTGTCATTGTGTATCTGGAGGACATACTGATTTTCAGTAAAACAGTGGCAGAGCATCTGAAACATTTGGCTACAGTGATGAAGAGGTTACAGCAGGAGAAGTTGTTGGTAAACATGAAAAAATCCTCATTCATGAAGACAGAGCTCATTTATTTGGGTTTTGTTATTTCTGCAGATAAATTGAAGATGGATCCAGATAAGGTAGAGGTAATCAAGAATTGGCCATCACCAAAAAGTATATTTGAGGTGAGAAGTTTTCACGGATTGGCTAGTTTCTACCGAAAGTTCATTAGAAATTTCAATGGAAATAGTGTACCGATCATGGACATAGTGAAGAAAAGACACAAATCTTTCCACTGGACAGAAGAAGCTGAGAAGAGTTTTAATCTGTTGAAGAGGAAAATCACGGAACAACCAACTCTGGTGTTGCCTGATTTCCAAAAGACATTTCAAGTGAAATGCGATGCAAGTGGATTTGCAATAGGGGTAGTCTTGAGTCAAGAAGACAGGATGATAGCATACTTCAGCGAGAAGCTGAATGAAGTGAAAGTGAAGTACTCCACATATGATAAGGAGTTCTATGCTATTATATAGGCATTGAAGAAATGGAGACATTATTTGATTCCTAAAGAGTTTGTCTTATACAGTGATAATCATGCACTGCAATTTGTGACTCAATAGGAAAAGTTGAATCAAAGACATGTTAAATGGGTTGAATATATGCAAAATTTCACTTTTGCGATTAAACATATTTCTGGTACTGCTAACAAAGTTGTTGATGCTTTGAGCAGGAAGTGTTTGCTATTGCAGGAGTTCAAAGTCAAAACATTGGGTTTTGATGATCTCAGGGACATGTACAGAGATGATCCACATTTTAAAGAGGCATATGAGGCAGCTGAGAATCCAATTCTCAGAGATAGAAGCCAATGGATAGAATACATGATCCAGGAAGGATTATTGTTTAAAGGTAATCAGATGTGTATTCCAAAATGCTCCATGAGGGAGAATTTGTTGAAGGAGAAACACAGTGGAGGATTGGTCGGGCACTTTGGTCACGAAAAGACGTTCGCAAAGTTGAATGAGTCATATTTTTGGCCAGGAATGCGAGAAGACGTCAAAAGGTTCGTGGACAGATGCATAATTTGCCAGCATTTGAAGGGAAAGAAAAAGAATGCAGGGTTTTATCAACCATTACCCATACCTGAGAAGCCGTGGGATGCAGTCAGCATGGATTTCATATTGGGGTTGCCAAGAACACAAAGAGGGTTTGACTCAATCTTTGTGGTGGTGGATAGAGCACACTTCATTCCATGTCAGAAAACCAGTGACGCAACTCACATTGAGAATTTGTTTTTCAAAGAAGTCATTCGACTTCACGGATTACCAAGGAGCATAGTTTCGGATCGAGACACTAAGTTCGTAGGAAACTTCTGGAGGACCTTATGGAAGAAGCTGGGAACTAACTTATCATTCAGCTCAGCTTATCATCCTTAGATGGATGGACAGACAGAAGTGGTGAACAAAAGTCTAGGAGACTTGCTGAGAAGCCTGGTGACAGAACACCACAGCCAGTGGGACAACATATTACCACAAGAAGAATTTGCATATAACGACTCAGTTAACAGAAGCACGGGGCAGAGTCCATTTCAGATTGTCTATGGTATGCAGCCGAGAGGAATTTCTGAATTGAGGGATTCAGAACAGACTATGATTAGGAGCGCTAGTGTAGAAGATTTCGCAGAGGTGATGAAGGAACTTCACAGCCAGGTGAAGGAGCGATTGCAGAGTTCAAGCCAGGAATATAAGCAGAGAGCAGATCAACATAGGAGACAACTTCAATTTGAGGTTGGTAATTTGATTCTGGCACATTTGAAAAAGGAAAGGTTCTCGAGAGGAACATATAATAAACTGAAGATGAAGAAAATCGGACCATGTAAGGTCTTGAAGAAATTTGGGGCAAATGCTTACGAGATTGAATTACCCGATGGGATTGAAATTTCTCCGATATTCAATATCTCATATTTGTACCCATATAAAGCTGAGGAAATAGGGATAGAAGATAAACAGCCAGAGGTCCAATGGACAAAACAGATTCCAGTTGCAGAAAAGCCGCAGATGGAGCGCATACTGGACAAAAGGGTCAGTAAGAAGACCAGGCGAAAGCAATACTTTGAATATTTGGTCAAGTGCAAGGGCCATCCAGTTGAATATGCTAGTTGGGAGAATGAAGCAGAGATCCAGAGGCGTGGACACACCGTACACGAGCTCATGGGCAGGAGCCCATGAAAAATTTCAAGCAAGGGAGTATGATGCAGGAGCATCTCAAGCAAGCCAGTGCAGAGACAAAAGACAGCTGGAAAAGCGCCCAGCACAAATTTTGAAAATGTCTTGAAACATTAATGAAGTCATCAAGTGGAGGCACACTTGTAAAATGTAAACGGAACTTGAGCGATCCACTCTCATCCTTAGTAGGTAGAAGGCATTTATGATAGTTAATGCAAGTAGATAGAATTTAATGTGTAGATTAGACAGTTTAGAATGAAAGAGGGAAACGGGATATCGACACCCTCATTGTGTAATTGTAACATAGAAGAATGAGATTATGCTAATTGAGAGCATAGAGCATAAAAGAGAAGAAGCAGAGAGTTGTGTAGACGAATTCCATGTACAGAAGTTCTGGATTAATACAAAAAGGCTTTGATTCAGACTCATGGTGTTCAAATATTCTCTGTGTATGCATTTTTGAATGTTATGCTCATGAATACTTTACTCTTTCTGTCATGCAATTGCTTTTATGCTATGTATGAATGATTTCTTGTTGAATGTTTGAAATCTGAGAGGAAGAGTAAGAAATGAGTTTCAATTGTTTCTCTGTCTGAGTGAGAAAAATTCTTGCAAGGAGTGTAGTGGAGTTTGTCCGCAAGGAGTGCATTGACAGAAGACATAGTTCACTTCTGAAAGATAAAGAGAGATAACAATTGTTCTCATTTTCACAGGAGTGCAATTAGGCACCGGAGCCGTGCAAGGTGTGTGCAGGCCGAGTAGAGCTTCAGGTCTTATAACCTGAATGAAGTATTGAGAGACTGTTGCTGCAGGGAGTGCACAGAGTCGAAGGATTTCAATTCCTTGGAGTAATTAAGGAATTTGCCGCAAGTAGTGCATGCAGGCATCTTCTTCAAGACTCAGAGTTGGAGAAAAATTAGAAGGAATAGAGTCTCCACAGTCGTCGAAGGAAGCACAGGAAGTTGTGCATTAGAACAGTGAGAAGGCATTGCAAGTTTTTTTCGCATGCAGTTAAGTACTATGGGAAAACCACTTGGTAAAAAGTTGCAGAAGTCCTTATGAAGGGAAGAGACGGATGATCGGAATTCTCTATGGAGAATTTGCGAAGTCCTGTGAGCCGTCAGATCTCACGAAGGAGCAGGGGAGTTACGGCAAGTATTCTCAAAGGTTCAATCTCAGGAGAGGTAGAGTCGTAGATTCAATCCAACAAGAGCCGTTGGATTTACACGTGGATTTCTATTTCGGGGTTTCGTGAGTTGAAGTCCCGAAATATTTGCACCAGGACTCATGAAATCACAAAGTGCAAAGTCCCAAGGGGCCGAAAGGAGTGTGTGGGCCATAGGAATCGCCAGGGTAGACAGGTGGCACACTATCAACAAGGGAGTCAATTTCGTTGACCATTTCGGGGTTTCGTGAGTTGAAGTCCTGAATTCTTTGCATCAGGATTCGCGAAATCACGAAGTCCAAAATCCTGATGGAATGAAGAGTTGTTGAAAGGTCAACCTTGTGAGCGCATCGTAGTTTTGGTAATTTGGGTTTCAGGAATCGAGGGGACAAGTTGCTTGACATCGCAACTCCCGAAATCACGATAAAGAGAAAGGAGATATAGAGAGAGAAAAGGCCAAGCATCATAACTTTGGGTTTCGAGGGTCTGAGAGACAAGACACTTGACCACAGGATTCACGGAATCACGAAGTCCGATCTCCCGAAGCACGAAGGGAGATTCCACGAGGTTTTGTTGTGGGTGCAGATTTTCCGAAACGAAAATAGGAGAGTCGTTGCCGGGATCTCTTCGAGCCAGTGGAAGAGAAAAGATCATGTGTACGTGGACTTCTGACCTGCGGGTTGGGAGGGTTGCATACATCACCTTTCTTCCACACTATAATGTTAAGTAAAAAAAGATCTCTCTACGATTATTTTCACAACAATAAAAATGTAAACACTTAAACATGTAAACATGAAATGAATATGACAAGTTATCTATTAATGGAAAGCCAAAAAAATGGAAGCACTTACAATATTTACCTTGATGTTGCAAAAACCTCCTCCAAGCTCTCTGTTCCAACCCCTTGTATATCACACAATCATAAGTATGATGTTCTTCAACTCTCTATCCCTTTCACTCAATCATGGCCCTCATTATATAGTGGTTTGAGGCATAACAACTTTGAGATATCTTGGGAAAATGATTGAGGATTTATCTCATGAGGTTGGGATTTGGTGCCTATGATGGAGAAAATATATATGGCTCGAATCCTTCATCCAAAAAAACTTGGATCTCCCCAAATATTTCCCTTAGAAAAAGGTGAAATGGTTGCAGCATCTTCATCGCTCCCTTTACACTGAGTACAAGGTGAGTATCGCTCCCTAAGACACTCTAGGGGAGCGATATTCTAGATTTCATAAATCCTTGTGTATGGGAAAGGGGGCAATGGTCCTCAAATAGGGCCAAAACCTTAAGGAAAAATATGTTGTTTCGACCTTCAAATGATACATTTCTCTTCCAAATTGTCTAGGGAACATGACAAGTACTCCCACATGGTCATGAATTTGTGACACTTAATAAAGTGTATCCGATACTTAATAAAGTGCATGTGACACTTAGTAAGGTGCATACAACACTTGATAAATTGCATGTGACACTTAGTATGGTGTATACGACACTTGATAAGGTGCATACGACACTTACTAGTGTGGTAATTTGGCATGTAATAGAAGCCCCCTAAAGTATGAGGTCATGAGAAAAGCTTATGGCCGAAACACTTTACAAAAATATACATGTGAGGGTGTCAGAATAGGAGAGTTAAACAAAAGTTGCAAACAAACATCAAACAATATATATGTATCATCCCTGAGGTAGGCATACCCATGCTTAGAATAAATTGACTCAAGGCATGGTCATCGACCAATACACTGTGGATCCATAAATCACTTACTAAGAATATGGCCACCAAAGATACAATGTGGATCCATATCTCCATGACTCAATCGTGTCGTAGCAACTAAAGAATAAAAAATGGATCTACAATATGACAAAAACATAGCCACGGACCAATACAAAGTGGATCTATGTGATAGAAAATATATCAGTGATATTTCAAGCATGATAACGATACTGGAATCTTCTAAGTACTCAAAAAGTCTCCATCGCAGCCTGGGTGTCTGAGGAGTTCCCAGGGTCTTCATTTCGATTCCGTAATGGTACGAATATATCCATGTGAATATATGTCTTGATGTTGAACATGGTAGAAACCACTTGATTCTTGGTCATTGATGTATATTGTTAACAAGTGTGAGGGAAATCATCAATGATGACAATGATTCCCAAGATACCCTAGTACATTCCAGTGAATGTGAATAAATGAGCTGAAGTCGAACATTCATGGACTCATTCGATCATAATCCAATGATGTAAACCTATTTTTAAAAGAGAGGAGACCTTCCATTGAGGCATGCAGGTTCCAAGGTACTAACTGGTTTCTAAGCCTCATTCCTAGATAATGTGTTGGAGTCGACAGGAAAATAATCGTCGAAGGAGGGCCATGATTTTTTCCCCATCATTGACACAAAAATGACATGGGAAAGTGATGTAAGATGATAGATTAAATGAGTGAGTACTAACACGAGGATGAAATTTAGTGATACTGCAAAATGGTTGGTTTGAATTGAAACTTCCCTCGATCATTGTGAGGCATGACAAATGACTTGGAAACATTGACTTTACTGAGAGATAGACCAAAACATAATGTGATGATCATCAGGAAAATCTTCGAGTGAGTGGAAGGATTATGAAGACTCATAGGAATTATATGACTCAGAGACAAGCAAATTACCCAACTGTAAGACAAGATGAAAACAGGTGTCATGTTCAAGGACGAAAACAAACAACTTCCATAATGATTTTCAAAACTTGACCCACTTCCTTAAATTTTTCCCCCACCATGATTGGCGAGTACCTCTTTGTTTTTTAATGAGCTTGAGGAGGATAACAAATTCTCGGTATAGCTCATATTCGATGAGTCCCTCATCACATGTTTAATGAACCTAAAGAATGATGGGTTAAGTCTCGTATGGGTCCTTTGATGCATGATTTTATGAGCCCAAAGAAGGAAATATCGGTGGTAATTTCATGTTTAGAGAGTCTAAAAATATCTTAAAGAGGAATCCAAGGGTGTTATTTTTTGTAAATTAGTCCCCTGAGCCCGAAAAATTATAAAAAAATATAAGGGAGAACTCTGCTAACCAAGGTTGACTAGAGTATTCCTTTTTCATTTTCCATCCAGTCCAAAAAAGGGTTAAAATTACATCGAATAGATGCCATTTCAAATCCTTTTAAGGAGTGTGAAAGCAAACAGGCTCACTCAACAATTTTTTCATGTTTAGGGAGTCTTAAAATAGCTTAAAGGAAACTCCAAAGAGTTCCTTTTTAATATATTTTTATGATCCCAAAAAAGTGATAAAAATATTCTTGGTTGTTTGTTTCATTTTTTAACGAGCTTGACACAGAAAGCGAATTGTGTTCTGGGTAGGTTTCATTTCTACAAAAGCTTGAAATAGAGAATAAAATCATGCTTAGGGTCGGTTTCATTTTTGCACGAGCTTGAAACAAATAATAAAAATGTGCTCGGGTTCGGTTTCATTTTTACACAAGCTTGAAACGGAGAATAAAACTATGCTCTGGGTTGGTTTCATTTTTAGATGAGCTTGAAACTGAACATAAAACTATGCTCGAGTGATACCCATTAGTGGGTTTTCTTCTCAACATGATGTCCATAGTTTGGTACTTTCCCCTAGCATGATCAGTAGAATTTAGTGGCTTAAATCTAGCATGATGTCCAAAGGCTGGAGACATGCCCCCCAAGCTTTATTTCATCCGTTGACTCTTCTTTTGCACCCAAAACAACTCTTGGCTACTAATATGAATATGTTCAACATAGAGAGAGGAAGAAAGAGGATCAAATGACATAGGTGGATGAAATGAAGGTCTAGGGATGAGATCTAGTGGAAGACTCGACTTAATTGGAGGGGGGTCCATTTCATTTTTTAATGAGCTTCACACAGAAAATGAACTGTGCTTGTAGTCATATGTTTCATTTTTCAACGAGATTGACACAAGAAAATAATTATGCTCATAGTCATTTGTTTCATTTTCTAACAAGCTTGACTCAAGAAAATAACTATGCTCGTAGTCATCTGTTTCATTTTTTAACGATCTTGACACAAGAAAATAGCTATGCTCGTGACCCTCTACCATGGTTTCCAAGAGGTCTTTATAAGGATGAGGAACAATGCTCTGGAAGGAATACATGTCAAGGGACTCAATAGAGGTAATGAGAGGAAGATCAGGCTCCAAATCCCCTATTGAGTGGTTCACCATGTCAACTACCATATCTAAGTCCAAAGACAGTGAGCATATAGAGAGAGGCTCTTTCTCATTCAGAGTTGATCTCATGGGACATGATGCCACATAGTTAACTTGTGGCGGGTGGGATACCACTTTCATATAAGGAACATTCAGGGGAGTCATATTTTTGGTAGTCAGATCAGGACCAACGAGCGAAAGTTATTAAATGGTCACAATGTTTCCATTATGAGGGAAATGCATCACTTGAAAGAGTGTTGAAACAACATCTTTCATAGCACAAACATAGTCTCACCCAAGGAGAAAACTAAAGTACAAGGGATTGTGGACTATCATAAAATAAATACACACAATTTTCCCTCCTAAGTTGATGGGAAGTTGAGGAAGGATCCATAAAGGTTCGTTAGGTATTCTATTAAAATCCCACAGATGATGGGTCAGTGACACAAGCTGAGGAGAACCAATAGCTTGTGAAGAAGTTGAGGATAGAATGTTAATAGAAGTGCCTTCATCAACAATAATGTTATGTACTATTATCTTATCATAAATCTGCATGAGAATTCGGAAAGGCATATAGGAAGGAAGGTGAGGCTCTGTCAGACTATTACAATCAAAGGAAATGACCTCAGTAATTGGAGGGGATTCCGTTGAAATGGGTGAAATGGCCCCTTTTCTGGAGGAATATGAGGTGACAAGAAATACATGAGTGGTATCCACTTCACTCGCCAAGGTAAGAGTGGTATCAATCGAGGATTCTATTGGACCGACTACTTTATTAACTTCACTCTCCAAGGGGAGAGTGTGATCAATCGAGGATGGAATTGGAACGGCCACTTCATCAACCAATGGTTGGTTGAGAGAAGGTTCATGGTAAGCAACTGAAGGTTGTTGCTGGGAAATAAAAATGTCTTCCAACAATTGTGAAGCTTCATCCATATGAGGGAAAAGGTAAGTGTGGTTCTTTTCTCCACATAACTAGCAAGGAATATTGACTTGACCCTTTTTTCCCCAACCTGATGATTACTAGTCGGTGGGTTCTCACCAGCATGACCTACAATGGATGGAAACATGGGTTGTTGAGAACCATGATACTACACTTCTAAAACCTTTGGAATACTAGGGAAATACTTAAGAAGGTGGTCACCCTTACAAACCCTGCAAGGTAATTTGGGATTGCGACGTGTGTTGGTAGACTTGTAAATATTATCAACACTCCCAGCATGTTTATCAATGGTTGGTTGATTTCCCCATTGCTTATTTTTCTTCTTGTTGTTCTTCCTTTTTTAATTCTTATGAGCCTCCTGGTTACTAGGATTAAGACTTTCACGAGGCAAACAAAACTAAATGGAAGAAGATGAAACAGGCGAAGAAGGCTAAGGGTCAACATGAGGTTGATGTTCTTGGGGTGGAGGGATTGCATTGAAAGCACCAGGATAAATTGGGATCACCAGAGTGGAAAACAACCATATCGATAACCCTATGGTGAATCCAAGAAGACTCAATGTAGCAATATAGCGAGGACCAACGTTTCCGAAACAAGGAAAAGAAAAGGTTCTACATGAAAAGTGTTTCCTTGGTTGGTAGTCCCAAGAAATGTTTCCATAGACACAGACTCAACCTAAGGTCACTGAATCAAAGAGAACACACTACCAAATTCCCTATAAGATAAGAGAAATCAAACAACTCCCTTGTAATAGGGGAAAAAGGAAGTAAGGATCTTCCAGAGATGGGTGATGAGGTCGTCAACGAAGATATGAGAAACAGTTACCCCAAACTCCATGTAAATCCCTTCTCGATGCAAGAAACCCTCTCTTCACAGGGTCACCCTCCAAAGTTTCTAAAAGTGTGATGTGACGTATACCTCAGGTACCATGTGAAACCCCCCACAATCAACTGTGTAGATACCTAGGAAATGTTACTAGGGTTACCAACTCGCAGTCGATCTTCGAGGGGGTTACAGTCGAGACCGAATGTATGGGCATGATAAAAAAGTCTGAAGCTCTTCCAAAGGACTGAAAACAAGTGGATTGGTAATACTCCTAAGGACCTCGAATGGATTCAAGATTCATGAGGCATCGAGACCAAATGAACCAGCAACACTCAATAAAAACCCCCAATATATGCTCTTTCCACTACAATTGCTCAATCTTTGGAGGCGTAATCTCTACTACTCTTTTGCACACGACCTCATGTTTATCCCTTGTGTTAGAGGGGGTTCTCAGATATGCCTATATGAAAGTTGTATTTTTTCACTCTTTAGTGTTCTCCAGTCGTGCTTCAGTGGCCTTGGACAATTTACTCTCCACCCAACAACCAAGGCCCTAAAATCCTAGACTTGTTGGTTTTCTATAAAAGAAAAAATTCTAATTGATTTTAGATTATGTGCTTGTTCCTTTTATGGTTGTTGTTACTCAAAAGGGTAAATGGAAGTGAAACTTATGATGTGATCACTCTGGCTCCAAGAAGACTTCAAAAGAAAAAAAATAAATGGAATGCAATCTTTAGTTTCGATGAAGCCTATCTACAGAAAGGAGTAAGAGGTTTCAAGAAAAGAAACAAGTGTAACATTCAATGAAAGAAACATGAACTACTCTTTGAATGCAAAAGGTGTTTGGTATATGAGTCAAAGAAATTGTAAGATACACGATTAAAATGCAATTTACTTTACTTTAAAATGCAAGCTCAAAAATGCTCCACCCACTAACTAGAATGCAAGAATTATTGTTTATTTTTAAATCCAATAAAATGATTTCAAATGAAATGTTTTCTTCTTCCTTACTTTCAATGAAATATTTCAATGTTGAAGCAAAGGATTGTCGAGCAAAATATCCAACAAAACATGCACTCAAGAAAGAATTGAAAGAATCCAAATGTCTAAATTATTCTAACACAAGTTCAAACAAGAACACTGATCCAGATTTTATGAGCAGAATGAAATGAATACAGATTATTATCAAAAGTTTCTTAACACAAAATAACAGATATACAGTAAAACTGGTTTCTATTGAATAAGGAAATAATTTGAAACTGTAAAATGCAGTGGAAAACAAGCTGGCTAGAATGGTGGTGGCTTATCTCTGAGAAGAGATGTGACAGTTGCGCTCATTCGTAAGAAGATGATTACAATGAGTCTCTCAAGGCATTTATACAATAAACAAGAATTTCAAAAACCCTAGACATCCAAAAACTTAACCCTAAGAGATGAAGCGCCAAAAGTCATGTGGGCCCCATTTGGGTAAGTTAGTACATCAACTTCCCGGGGTTGTAAATTTTGCATACGATCTTCGTTTTAGGCGTACAATAGCTCATTGGAAAGGTCTATATAAGGAATACACATTGTTTCGTCATACTTTGACTTTGTTTATATTTTGACTATGGCAAGCCCTAAAAACGTTTTTTAGGGCCTCAAAACGGCCCCGAAAGTCAAGGACCCAAAAACTAGGAAAACATTGTCGAATTGGAAACTACCAAAATGAGCCAATTGGAATAGGTAGGAGGCCACAAACATCCACATGGATCAATCCTCCCCCCTTATGAAGTAATGGTCTCCATTGCATTGAGTTCCCCCATTATATGAGGAAATTTATGCTGAATTTGGCCCCGGGTGAGCCACTTGCCTTGGTGTAGGAGTTTCCCTGCTTTGACAACTCGATAAACATGGATCCTTTGTTGGAGAGTGCCCTTGACCTATTTTACCACAATCTGATCACTGGATTAATGTTGTATGCAGTCAAGGTTGAGATATTTTAGTGTCAGTTGTTTGGCTATCTCTGAGGTGTCCAATAATGGTGGGAAATAAGGTTGAGGGAGATCCACGTTGAACATTGGGTGCAGGCCAAGGAAAGGAGGAATGTTAAGAAAAAAAGAATTATCACCCACAACTTTGTTGATGGTGTACGACCCATAATGGAGTGGAAAAATCTTTCGATGGGGTCTAGTAAGGCGTTCTTTTTGCAAATGCAGCCAAATTTTTGCCCACATGAAACTTATGTGGCACCCGATGTTGATCATGGTGTTGTTTGTACCTATCATTGGACTTCTGTAGGATATCCTGAATCTATTGGTGGATGTGTTGGAATCCTCTCAATGAACTGGGTGGCTTTGTCAGCTTCAGTTGGAGCAGGAGATGAGTAAGTCAAGGTGACTGCAAGGGGTACTACAACATATATGGGACACAATGGTTGGAATCCCAACCCCACCTGAAAGGGGTTGTGGCCAGTTGATATATAAAAGGAACGGGTGTAGCTATGTTGGACATAGGGAAAAAATTCATCCCATGTGAAATGGTTCTTGGAATTATACATGCGTGGGATATGCACGATCATTCGATTTACGACCTCGGTTTGGCCATTTTTCTGGGGGTGGAAGGTTGTGGATTTGTTGATCTTGGTGTCCATCAGTGACCAGAGGCTCGACTAGAATGTGTTGAGAAATCGACTGTCTCGGTCTGAGACAACGGTTTGTGGCATTCCAAAATGTACCTAGACTCTTTCAAAGAACATCTTGGTAGTGGCCTTTGTTATGATGCTCTTCTTATAGGCAGCCATAATCGTCATCTTAAAAAATCAATCAACAACCACAAAACAACATTCATTTCCCTTCTTGGTGGATGGGAGGACTGACATGTAGTCCATGGAGATGGATTCCCATGGTCTATCAGGAGTAGGAAGAGGGGTGTACAGGCCCTATTTCTTAGTGTTCGGTTTGGAAATAGTGCAGGCATTGCAAGGCCTGATATACTTGCTGACCTCTTGTCGAAGTTTCGGCCAGTAGAAATGTTTTTGCATCATTGCCACTATCTTTTTGATGTTGAAGTGTCCTTCCACCCGACTGTAGTGGGATTCCCAGATCATCTCCGCTCGCTCATTTGATGGAACACAGATATGGCCCAGATGACACGGCATCCCATCCTGAAGATGGAAATTAGTGACAATTGTGTTTTCACCCAACATTTGGTAGGTGGTGGTGAAGTTCGGGTCTGTCTCATAGAGTTGGGGCCATCCAGAGGTCTCATGGCCGCAAGAGTCTAGCACCGTGGTGAGTGTCATGAATGGAGGTCTATTGAGGAAATCATCGATGCGGTTAGTGATTCCTATTTTATACTTGATTTTGAGGTGGAATTGTTGCAAGTATGTGGACCACTTCTGATGGAGGTAATTCTGCAATTTGCCTTGTGTCTGCATGAACTATAGTGGCTTATGATCAGTTTGGATGACTTTCTCCTTCCCAAGAATGTAATGTCTCCATTAGCGGTAGGCTTGCACAATGGAGTACATTTATTTATCGTAAGTAGGGTACTTATCGACAACATATGATAGTGGCTCACTATGATATACCACAAGGTGGTCGTGCTGAGTGAGAACAATGCCCACAGCATAGTCTGAAGAATCTATCTCGATCTCAAAGGGTTGTTTCAGATCCGGTAATGAAAGTAATGGGGATGAGCACAAGTGTTGCCTCAAATCATCGAACGCTTGTTGTTGGGACCGTCCCCACACAAATTTTTCCTTACCACCACCCCTGGTTACTTCGCTGAGGGCCCATGTAATATGGGAGAATCCCAACACGAACCTCCGGTAGAAATTGGCAAGGCCTAAGAAGCTCCACATCTCAATGAGTGTGGTTGGGGTTGGCCAGTCATGGATGACTTGGATCTTGGCTAGATCCACATGTACACCATGTTGATCAATGATGTAGCCCAGGTAATGGAATTGTCCATGGTGAAGGAGAATTTTTCCAAGTTGGTGTATATATTGTGTTGCCGCAAGGTGTATAGAACCTGTTGAATATGCTGCAAGAGTTTTTCCCAAGTATTATTGTAAATGAGAATGTCATCCAGATACACCACTACAAAATCATTGGTGAATGGTCGCATGATATCGTCCATCATCCTCATGAAAGTGGCTAGAGAATTTGTCATGCCAAAGGGCATGACCAACCATTTGAAAATACCTTCCTTTGACTTGAAGGCAGTCTTCCATACATTTCTATGTTCTATCAGGACCTGGTGGTAGCCATACTTTAGATCAATCTTACTAAAGTATTTTCCCCCCATGAGTTGATCAAGGAGGCAGTCGATTCGGGGAATTGGGTACCGGTTCTTTATTGTGATTTTATTCAAGGCTCGGTAATCAATGTAGAGTCACCAGGTTCCATATTTCTTTTGTACCATCATGATTAGGCTCCCGCAAGGTGATGAGATGGAACAAATGTGCCCCTTCTGGAGCAGTTATTGGATCTACCACTTGATTACCTCATTCTCTAACAGAGAGTGGTGATAGACTGGCCTATTGGGAAGTGGTGCACCGGGGGTCAAATCGATGGAGTGCTTGACCTTAAAGTGCAGAGGTACCTCGGTAGGTGAGGAGAAGATATATGAATATGCTTCCACAACCTTATCCACTTTCTTCTATTGTGTGGAGAGGTCGGATACTGAGACACTAGATGTGGCTGCGATATTTCACTCATTCAACAGATGACCTTCCTGCATTGCTTGGCGAAGATCAAGGAAATAACACTAGGTGGGACTGCCTCTGGTATCCTGTACAATTTATTGTTCAAAGTAATAATAACACTGTGAGGCCTAGACTCATATACAGCATGGAGTTTCCATAAATATGGTTGGCCCAAAAGAACATTAAAAACTTTGAGAGGGGAAACATCACATAATACCTCATCTTTGAAGGTCTTGATGTTGTATGACAGGTGGTATTGTTGGTTGACGCGGATGTCGCTTCCTTGGCGGAGCCATCCGATGGTGTAGGGTTGTGGGTGCGACGTTTTCAGCAGAGCGAGTCGCTTGAAAACCTCTTCTGATACGAGGTTCTTATGGATACCGCTATCAATGATAAAGTGTAGCGGGGTACCCTTCACCCACATCTGTGAGTGAAAAAGGTGCTCGCCTTCCTCTAGCTCATCTGCTTCACTAGGATGGAGCTTGGTGGTAGCAATGGTAGCACTGGGTTTTGCATCAACGATTTGTCTCCCCCTTTCTGGTTCTAACTCAGAGTTGGAACTCGCATATGATTCAGAGGATTTCACCTCAGCCACCGACAACTGTTTTGAGAGGAAAACAGTAGTGTTATGCTAGGGGATCTTATGGAAGTTGCACAACTTCCCAATATCTTTCTTTGTCTTTCCGATGTCCTTCTTTGCTTGCGGCCTAGACTGGTTGTTCTGAGGCGGTCAGTCTTTTCTCTGTCCTTTGTTCTACGTGTTTGGGCCACCCTTTTCTGGATTTTACTGTGAGGGGTTCCCAGGCCCAAATTGTCTCGTCTTTTGTTTGAGCTTCTACTCGATTTTGATGGCATATCGGTAGGCCGCACCCAAGGATGAGATTTCCAGAAACTATGTTTCTTCCTGAATGTATCTATGCAGATCGCCACGATACTTGAGAACCAGATGCCGCTCAAAATATTTGATACCCAGCTTAGTGCACAAGGTATGGAAGATATTTGTGAACTCGGGAACTGCTTGGTCTCTTTCTTGCCGCAGTGTGGTCCATTTTTTATACAGGTCGTCATAAATTCCAAAAGGGTAGTATTGTTCCTTAATAGATCCATTAAGGACTCACAGATGACTGCAGCTATAAATAATGAGGGTTTCTTTGTTTCCTTCTTCTCACAGAAAGTTTCCCACCGATCTTTGACATGGGGAATGGCTTTGAGGAGCACAAAAGTAATATTTTCTCTATTCGAGAAGTTATGAACAGAGAAATACCTTTCTAGTAGATTCAACCATTTCTCTACAACATATGCATCTATTTGACCTTCAAATATAGGAATATCGAATTTGATTTGTACCTTAAAGGGGGTGGCGCCTCCATTTGAGGAAGTTGCATCTCAGGTTGGTAGTTGTCGAAGGATTTGCGTAAAATTATCCATCATTTTGTTCCTCTATTGCGTGAGGGATTCCTAGAGAAACATTTTGAAGGGATCTCATGTCCCATTGTCCTTATTTTCTCCCACCATGAGAGGTTTCTTGGGCATGTGAGAGAGTTTTTCCTCAAGAGAAACAAGCTCGAGACCCAATTCTTTGTACCCTAACCTCATTGGGGACATGCATTAAGAACGACAAGGAGAAGACCACTCTAATACCACTGATCCAAATTTTGTGAGAATAATGAAATGAATACATATTATTATCAAAAGATGCTTAACACGGAATAACATATATATAGTAAAATTAGTTTCTATTTAATAAGGAAATAAGCTAAAACTGTAAAATGCAGCGGAAAACAAGCTTGATAGAATGGTGGCGGCTTATCTCTAAGAAGAGATGTGATGATTGCGCTCATTCGCAAGAAGATGATTACAATGAGGCTCTCAAGGAATTTTTACAATAAATAGGAATGTCAAAAACTCTAGACATCCAAAAACCTAACCCTAGGAGATGAATCACCAAAAGTCATGTGGGCCCTGTTTGGGTAAGTTAGTACATCAACTTCTCAGGGTCGTAACTTTTGCATATGATCTTCGTTTTAGGCGCATGATAGCACGTTGGAAAGGTATATCTGAAGAATACACATGTTTCCATTAGACTTTGACTTTGTCTATAGTATAACTGTGGCGAGCCCTAAAAATGTTGTTTACGGCCTCAAAACGACCCTGGAAGTCAGGGACCCGAAAACCAGGAAAACAATATCGAACTGGAAAACTGCCAAAATGAGCCAGTTAGAATAGGTGGGAGGCCACCGACATCCATCTGGATCAAACACACATATGGAAAGTAGATAATAACACTTATTTTAGTCTCAGATGTTGAGTGGTAAGAACCAAGGATTAATGTCAAGTTGCAATAAAACCAAAGAGATTCAAACACTCAAAGGATCAAAATTTTTCCAAAGAAGACCATAAGAAGCTCAAAAACAATGCTCAAACCAACACTTACAATCCCAAATCAATGAAGAAGACTTCAAAATCAATCAATTGAAACACTTAGAAAGCCTTGAAACCAAAATAACATAAGTTTGAAAACCTTCATGATGAGGATCAAACTATAGGTAAGAAAAACTTTGACTAAAGGATCAGGTTAGCCCAAGGAATTCATGCACATTTCACAATTTTATGGATTTTGAAACTCAAAAGAGGCAATAAAAGGTGATAATTAATCAACTCCAATCAATAAAATCCAAAATCAAGTTCAGATGACTCTAATGCAAAGATCTGAGGAAAAACACTGATAAAACAGAGGCAAAAAGGGATCCAAATTCACTCAAAAGAGAGACTATCGCCCATGTTACCATGTACATAGGGTGATAAAAAGGAGAATATCACTTCCCAGACCACTATTGAGGGGATATGGTCCTGAAATTGTCACTCTATGTGCCCTTATGAGGGAGGGATGAAGTCTTGAAAGTGGAGGAAAAGCACAAATGTTTTCGCAGATTTGAATGGGATCAAGTGTTTGGCTAAGAGAACTTCCCAATGATGATGTGGGAAGGGGAGAGATCAAATAAGAAGAATCAAAATCATAGGTCAAGAAAGACTCAAGAGCATATAAAAAAACAATGAAATAGTAAAGAGAATAGTCAATCCCCAGTGGAGTCACCAACTTTCTGTTGTGATGAATCCCCCTTGTAGACAGGGGAAACCCCCATTGGATCAATACCCCTTCTTTGATCCAAGAAAGAAGGGAAACAAATGGTAACTACTTTCCTTTTAGATTTATTTTTACAAGTAGGATAGAAGAGAGAAATGCATGGCACACATTTTTACGATGGTTGTCCTCATTGCTCCAACCTTTTTACCTTGATATCTAAGCTCCTAGGAGCAAGAAAGGACCTACAAAAGAACAAGATGAGATCTCTTTCTTCCACACTATAATGTTAAGTAAAAATAGATCTATCTACGATTATTTTCACAAAAATAGACATGTAAACACGTAAAAACATAAAAATGGAATGAATAGGCCAAGTTATCTATTAATAGAAAGTCGAAAAAATGGAAGCACTTACAATTTTTGCATTGATGTTGTAGAAAACTCCTCCAAGTTCTTCATTCCAGTCCCTTGTATCTCACACAATCATAAGTATGATGTTCTTTAATTCTCTGCCCCTTTCACTCAAGCATGACCCTCATTATATAGTGGTTTGAAGCATAACAACTTTGAGATATCTTGGGAAAATGGTTGAGAATTTAGCTCATGAGGTTGGGATTTGGTGCCTATGATGGAGCAAAGAGATATGGCTCGAATCCTTAACCCCAAAAAACTTAGATCTCCCCAAATATTTCCCTTATAAAAAGGTGTAATGGTTGCAACATCTTCATTGCTCCCTTAACTGAGTACAGGGAGATTATCGCTCCCTAAGACACTATAGGGGAGCGATAGTCCAGATTTCATCACTCCTTGTGTATGGGAAAGGGGGAAATGATCCTAAAATAGGGCCAAAACCTTAAAGAAAAAATATTATTTCGACCTTCAGATCATATATTTCTCTTCCAACTTGTCTAGGGAACAAGACAAGTACTCCCACATGGTCATGAATTTGTGACACTTAATAAAGTGTATGCGACACTTAATAAAGTGTATGTGACACTTAGTAAGGTACATAGGACACTTGATAAAGTGCATGCAACACTTATTAAGGTGCATACGACACTTGATAAGGTGCATACGACACTTAGTAGTGTGGGAATTTTGTGTGTAACACTAACAGAGTTGGATTCATTAATGGAGGGAAGTGATGGGGTATATATGGAATTTGGAAATATGCAAAGCAAAGAGGAATCTTAAATATTTAAGGATTTTGTTTACATTTGTAAGGATTTTGTATTCCTTATGATGTAGGACACATCAAATAGTTTACATAATTTTTTACAGTTTGATGATGTTATGTTAAATGCAATTTCATAATAATTGTATGTTATCCACATGCTACCGTTGTATTCACAACAAATGCTACTCTTGTATTCACAACAAAAATTAACAAAAACACATATAATACATAATATTTAGATGACGAGAAAAAATAAATACAAAATGTCATGCTAAGAGACTCAAATTTATACCATGGTTGAAAATATCACATAATCATTTATTAGTCATAGTATGTATTATATATTTGCATTTGTTAAGATTTATTAGTTAAGTATATATTACATTCATTAAGCATTTATTAGTTAAGTAGATATTATATATTTAGATTTATATTAGTTAAGAGATTATTTTATTTTGACCTAAAGAAATAGGTTAACACTCCAAAATCTAAAGATATCTAACAAAAGTGAAAGTCTACCCTTTACGGATCACCAACAAAGTTATTTCAGGTTATTCCAAGTAATATGGTATTTTTTAAATAACGGTGATGAGTCAACCTACATTTGTAGATAATAATTAATAATGATTATTCTCACTATGAATTCATACCTAAATTATAATAAATTTTATCATCTTCAAAAAAAATTTAAAAAAATAAAATTATTAAAAAAAATCATTTTTTTTATGTTAACTTCAAGCTTCAACATACATTAATCATATAGCTACCACTTATATTATATTTAAGTGCAAGTTGATCTAATGTAATGAGTTTGATCCTTTTAATTTTAATTTAGGTTTCCAAATTAGCATAAATACAAAGAGCTTAGCAAGTCAAAAGAGATAAAACTAAAAAGACAAATATAAAAATAATTTCATTAAAAATATTTTAATATCTTAAAAACAAATTAATAAAATAATAGTAATGCTAATATCATTACTATAATTAAGTAGAAATACGTACAAATAGAAATAGTTGAGAAAGAAAATTAGGAATAAGTAATTTTTAAGAACAACCATTTCCCATACATTGAGCTATGCCAACACAATCAAAGTTGAGGATCGATGTCAACAAATGGAATGAAGAAAATAGAACTACAC
>JZKD02S1844845.1:45554-62561 GCA_000966675.3 Picea glauca
TTGTTGTTTCATTATCCCAAATCCCAGCCAAAAGTTTAGTCATGGATATTGTTATAGTTGATATCCCTCCTAGGTTTGGTATGCTATTGTCCAGATCTTTGTGTAAAAATCTTGGGGGATCTCCTCAAATGGATCTCTCTTATACCACTATACCTGTTTTTGGAGGGGAATTTAGAAGATTGTATCATGAAGCTCAATTGGAATACATTATCAGTGACAATGATCATTCTATAAATCATCCTATCTATGTAGTTGATGTGTATTTGGGATCCTCTATATTTCATATTGATGATGTTTTCCAACAGTCTTTGCCTTTGACTAAACCAAATGTTGTTCCGTGGTCTTCTGAGAATCAAAATCTATTGTGGAGATTTTATTTTGATGGAGCCTCATCCAGAGAAGGCATAGGGGTAGCTGTAGTTTTGATTTCTCCTAAAAATGAAGTGATTACCCTGTCTTACAAGTTAGAATTCGAGATAAAAAATAACATTGCAAAGTATGAAGCATTGTTATTAGGTCTCAGGGAAACTAAGGAAATGAAAATTCATGATTTAAAGGTTCATGGGGATTATGAGCTCATTGTACACCAGGTTAGATATGTATATTAGAAAAATAACATTATGTTGAAAGACTACAAAAATGAGGTATGGGACATCATTGAAGCCTTCTTTCTGTATTTTAAGATTGTATATATTCCAAGAAATCAGAATGAGAAGGATGATTCATTGGCTTTGGAAGCAAGTACTTTTAAACCTCCTTTACCCCCAAAGTTAAAATATGAAGTAGAGGTTAGGTACAAACCTTCTATTCCAGATAATGTCAAGTATTGGAGAGTATTTGAGGAATATTTTGAAATCAAAAGGTTCATTGAAGCTATATATGATTTATCTTCAATTCATATTGATCAATATGAGGATTTAGATGAGGTTAACCATAATTTAAATTTTCATAGTATGATTGTTGGCTATAAGGTGTTGCAATTTCCCACTAATCATATCCCAAAAGGTCAGGTACCTCTTGAAAGAATTTTTTATCATAATGATGTTCCTGTGAAGCTCTCTGATCCAGAAAAGGAAGCAGATGTAATTGATTGTAATCTTGGGACTACTACAAATCCCAAGCATGTTAAATTATCAAAATTCTTTTCAGAAAAATACCGAGATAAATATGAGGAACTGTTGAAACAGTTCATTGATATTTTTGCATGGAAATATGAAGATCTTAGGATCTTTGATGAAACCATCATTCAACACAAGATACCTTTGAAAGAGAATGTAAAACCTTTTAATAAGAAGTTAAGGTAGAATAATCCTCTTTTGTTACCTATTATGGAGAAGGAAGTCAAGAAACTTTTAGATGCTAAGATCATTGTACCCTTGAGGTATTCTAACTAGATAGAAAATCTGGTGCCAGTGAGAAAACAAAATGGTCAAATCAGACTTTGTGTTGATTTCATAAATTTAAATAGGGGTTCTTGGAAAGAATAACTATCCATTGCCCAAAATGGAACATATCTTGCAGAGGGTAGTAGGATCTAGTAGGCTATCTATGATCGATGGTTTTAATGGATACAACCAAGTAGTTGTTCACCCAGATGATATGGAGAAGACTGCTTTCACAAAAACATGGCGTACTTTTATGCATACTCGAATTCCTTTCGGTTTGATGAATGTTGGGGCCACCTTTCAACGAGCTATGGATATAATTGCCTTTGTGGGAGAGAAAGATAAGTTTGTGGTCATCTATTTGTATGACATTACTGTGTTCTCTAAATCTAATGAGGAGCATATACACCATTTAAGACATGTATTTCTAAAGTGCAGAAAGTTTGGTCTTTCTTTAAATCCAAAAAAGTCTCATTCTGCATTAGAACAAGGGAAATTTCTAGGTCATATCATTTGTGTTTATGGAGTTAAAATTGATCTCACTAGAGTGACAACCATTCAAAATATTTCTATCCCTAGAACTAAGAAAGAAATCATGTCTTTCCTTGGCAATATAAACTTTCTTAAAAGGTTTATTCCCAACTTTGTTGAACTGGTCAAACACATAAATGCCATATTGAATAAATCCAGTGAGATCAAATGGAGAAATGAAGCCAAATATTCTTTTCAATCTATTAAGAAGACTATTTCAAATGCAAATGTTTTAATTAGCCTATATTTTCAAAAAGAGTTCCTGATTTTTTCTTTTGCATCTAAAGATACTTTAGCAGCTACCATTTTACAAAAAAATTCTAAGGGTTTTGAACAATCCATTACCTTTTTTAGCAGAGCACTTTAGGATATTGAATTAAAATAAGATATCATGGAGAAGAAGGATTTTTCTTTGGTCAAAGAATTAAAATATTTTAGAGTTTATGTGCTACATTAAAAAATAATTACATATGTACCATCTAGTGATATCAAAGATATATTGACTTATCTGGATAGTGATGGAAAGAGAAGTAAATGGATATCTAAGTTACTTGAGTATGACATGGAGATCAAGCCTACAAAGTTAGTCAAAGGGAAGGGTTAGTTAAGATCCTATAGGATTCTAATTGCAGAGTTGTGGGAGTTGAATACATCTGTAACAATTCAGAAATTTTACATGCTCAAAACAATAGCTCTCAAGTCAATGAAAAGATTGTTGAATCAGAATGGTACAGAGAGATCCTTTATTTTCTGCAGAATTTCCAAGCTCCTCTAGGAATGGATAAGTCTAAAGTAAGATCCCTAAAAATCAAAGCTGTAAAGTATTGTGTGAATGATCAAACCTTGTTTTGGAAGGACCCTTCTAGATTTTTACTGAGATTCCTTGATGAAGAAGAGGCACAGAGAGTCATGACAGAGTTTCATGAAGGAGTGTGTGGAGGACATCACTTCTGGAATTGCACTGCATATAAGATACTTTGGATTGGGTATTATTGGCCTAGTCTATTTTATGATGTCTGTGCAAAGGTTAGAGCATGTGAAAAATGATAAAGGTTTGTTGGTAAACAAAAACTTAAGTCCTTACCCCTCAAGCCTGTAAAAGTGTTTGCACCTTTCCAACAGTGGGCTTTGGATTTCATAGGTGAAATCCATCCTCCATATAGTGTTCAACATAGATGGATCCTGACAAATATAGATTAATTCACGAAGTGGATTGAAGATATACCAACAAGGAGGGAAAATGATATGGTAATCAAAAGTTTTCTTGAAGAGAATATTTTATCTAGGTTTGGTTTTCCATAAATGATCATCATAGATAACGTTGCATATTTTAAATCCACTAACATCGTAAGATTTTGTGAAGACTATGGCATCAAACTTAGGAATCCTATTGCTTACTACCCATAGGGTAATGGTCCGGCATAATAATCCAATAAAATTATGGTCAGGATCATTAAGAAACTTATGGAAGATAATAAGAGGGCTTGGTATTCAAAGTTGAAATATGCCTTGTGGGATGACCTTGTTAGCACAAAAAGAGAAATTGGAACTTCACCTTTTCAGTTTGCATATGGAATGAAAGTAGGCTTTCCAGTACAACTTTCTTTTATAGTTGTAAAGTTTCTGTAGGAAATTGAAGTTGAACCTAATGATTCTATCAGAAGGATTTGTCAGATTATAGAATTATAGCAAGCAAGAGAGAAACTTGTTGAGAAAGCACATCAACATCAACAAAAGGTTAAAGAGACTTTTGAGAAAAAAAGTAAAAACATAGTAGTTGTTACCTAGGGATTTTTTTTTGAAATGGGATTCCCATAGAGAATATCATCATGGGAAATTTGACAGCCTCTGGTCGGGTACATTCAGGGTGGATAAGGCCTTGGACAACAACACTTTCCTATTGTAGAATTTGGAAGGTAAAGAGGTTTTTGGTGGCCCAGTAAATGGGTGTTTTCTAAAGAAATTGTTTTACTAAATTCGTTGGTGGCTCAAATCCCATTGTACATATCGGTGTGGTGTGGTAGTTAGACAATAAAGACTCCATAGCCTAATGGATCAATGTTGCAACTTATCCTTTTTCAGTTTCCAGTACTAGTTTAAATGTTTCAGTTTGATATGTTTTGAATAAATTTTTACCAAACTCTAGGAGTTGAAATAGTTACATACTTCAAAATAAACATGGTATAAATATCAAAGGATCATAAGTCACAGGTCTACTAAAGGTTCTTGGAGTATCACTGGGAGAACTCCATCCCCCGTGGAGCCATTGTTATCACCTATTATGTTCTACAAAGTGTTATCTATCATCTCTTATTTTCTTCATTTAATTTGTTTTGTATAGGTTATAAATCCTCATCATTAGGATTGTTAAAGGTTCAAAATATTTATCATGGGGGTCAAAAAAATGTTATATGGATAGGAATGAGAGATACTTAGTCTTGTAAAATGGGATAGGAGGAATTATTCACATGTTTGTATGACTATCTCATGATATCATTAGTTTTAAATCTTTCCATTATAGCCATATGTCATGTCATACTTATGTATCATGATTACCAAAAGTTCGATAATGACTTTCAAGTCTTTTCCATCCAAAATATGCCAAAGGAACGTTTATTCAAGGCGCTACAATAACTTCCACTTGTTCCTATTGTTCATCACACGAGTATTGTTGGAGGAGTTTGAAGACATGGATCTTCCTACCTGGTAGAATGAAAGACTCAAGGAGATTATAAAGTACCCAATCAATATCACAACATGCAAAGGTGGAAGTACTTTCACTTGTTTGTATCTGTTACCCAGGATGTCATGCGGATGGGGTTTTTTAAAATAGTTCTTTTAACCTGGCGTTTTATTTGTTTCTCTAAGTTTCAAATTGCAGCTGGTCGATCTAAATCTCTTCCATATAGCCAACAAATCCCATATGTATCTCCACATAGCAGGCATATCCCACTCCTACATAAAGGAATCTAGTCTTTTGGTCATGATAATAAATATGGGTAAAAGTGGACACGTAAACAAAAAGTAACATGAAGGACCTGATATTATGGATGCATATGAAAAAAATAGACATATATTTGACCAGGAAGGTCCAAGATGGTTGGTATATGTTTTTCACCAGATTAGATGGTTATCACTATGTTGTATCTCGTGCATTTGTTGAAGGATTTGATGGATAAAGGGTTAGGATTAATAATATTATTATGCAGGTTACAGAGGATTTGATAGCATCAGCCTGTAATCTCCCTTCTGATTGTGAAACATGGTTAAAGAACAAATTAATCACAAGTGGGGATGTCAATCAATTCTTGAAACAATAGCATAGAGATCCCAATTGGGAGAAGCGTATTCCTATGGATTGGGTAGTTGATGAATGGATGGAGGATTTGTTGATGCTCAAATGGTATATCACATGTGAAGGACATTATTCTACTATATTCTCATTTCATCTACGATTCCTCCTTCATTTGTCAGGAATTAAAAGGATGACCCTGCCATATTATTTCTTGAGGGGCCTGAATAAAATGGCCATGAAGATTCAATCAAATCCCAAGAGTCCCCCGCATGGTATTTATCATTAAGGGTTAATCAAAGTACTCATTAAAGTAGAGCTGGAGAAAATATAGAGGACACAGGATCAATTATTCATCTAGTCAGGGTTTAAAATAAAAGTTCATAATCCTGATCAAAAGTCCACTAATAAAGTTATTAAGGCAACACAAGGACCATCATTAACCACAAGTCCACCTGTTGTTTCAAGGAAGAATAAAAGGTAGATCAGTTTAAAGGTTTCAAATGAATGAGTTGAAAATATTCCAACTAGTTTGCAAATAGGTGAAGGATCTTCTCATGTGTTGGGTGGAGATAGGCATTGTTTCCCTCATGCACATAAGGTTTATATCAGAAAAAATAAAATGTTAGCAGAGCCTATGATCTTCAATGAAAATCAAGAACCTGAAACAATAGACGTACATGCAAACCCTATACAACCTAAAGAAACTATCACAAAGGTTGTTCCTCCTAGTTCAATTTATTCTGAATATAATGTTGATAGATCTAAAATTATGGTAAGGAAAAGGATTACTAGACCACAAAACAAATTCAGATTGAAATCCAAAGGCATGTACAACCCTACAATCAAAGATAACGTTATAGTAATTGATGAAGAATTTACAAACCCTAATGCAAAGCCATCAACAAGAAATAAGGTTTCTAAAATCAAAACTAAGAAGAAGAAATCGAAGAAAGAGGATATAACAACAAACAAAAAGGCCCCTACAGGAAAAAATAGAGTTTCTGCAAGAAAAAAGAGTAAACAAAGAAAGAAGGGTCCAAAACCTTTGACCAGATATAAAGATGGTAAGCCAAAGAAAATGAAAACTCCCTTTGAAATGAAGTAAATGAGAGGCAACAATTTGGATCTGTTAGCCGAGGAAGCTAAATCTGTCTTCCAGGGAGAAGTTCTAATATGATAACCTAACTGTTTATACAAAACCTAGTTTTGACTAATGATGATGGATGCTTGATGAAATCCTTTTTGTTTTTCATAAAATCAAGATATTATATCCTTTTAAGTAATGATTCGTTGTAACCTGGGAAATAAAATGCATGAAGGATATTAAGATTTGGTTTTAAAAGAGCGCTACAGGAATTTTCCACAACACTCTTCACAGGAAAAATAGTGGTGCTATAGGAACACCTGTAGTAGTCAATTTTGCAGAAGAAGGCACATAATTTCATCTCTTATGATGGGAATAGCAGATGATGAAGTTAACATTTTGTGCAATCTGAAGAGAGAATATAATATCCCTTTTAAAGTTGATGTACAACCTCGTTTGGGTGGATGAAAATACATATTAGTCATCTATTTCTAAGCTGACAAATGATTGGAACAAATGGATGACAGAAGATCAGGTGGATCTCATAAGATTAAGTGAAAGATGCAGCATACTAGCCAAGTGTAATCAAGTCAACAAAAAACGTATCTCTATGCAACATTGGCCTAGATTATAGTATCTAAGTTGTAATTGTTTTCTATTTTCTATGTATCAATAGATATAGGCAAAAAACACCCTTAGGTCCTGTAGAAGTTAGTTTTGAGATATCCCTAGACATGAAAATGATCATAAATGTATGAAATTGATGTAAAACTCTATGAATTTGATGAAGTAGAGGAAGAAAGGGTTGGATCCCTGTTTTTGGCTTGATATTGTATATCTAAAGATTGTTTTTGATCTACCTTGCCTACATAAAGACTTTAGTTGCTAATGAAGTTAATGGTTAGTTTGAGTTCCTTCTATGTTTATCATCTTCTTTTTTTCTTATGAAACACTCTGTTGATGTTATATGATCTTATGACAAATGCTTTTGTGTTGAGAGGGTTGATTTAAAGGGTTTTTAGTAATCTTTTCCACATTAGTGTTTCTTCTTCTTAAATCTTATTTGGAATGATTTATAGATATAGGTTTATTCTTCTACTATATAAGGACATTAAAAACAAGATTTGATTACTGGTGGATTTATCAGTTTTGTTTTTTCCTTATTTCATTCACATCACCTAAAATCTTAAGCCTCTAGCCATTGGTTTTATTTACATGACTTGCTACACCTAGGTAAGTGATCTTAACATATCATATCATTATTCCCTTTCAAACCAAGAAAGTATTTATCCATCTTCATAAAACTTATTGAGAATTTTGAAACAAGATGAGCTAGGCTTGACTCAATAGAAGTCCTGAGTTGAATTCTAGTGCTAACATATTTTGGTGCCATTCTCACGGACAAAATGATGAGATTTTCCCTGGGTAAAATGACAAGAGTTTACAGATCTAGTTGTAGATGGTGAAACTATAACTAGGAACAAGTTGAATACAATATAATTTCACCTGGTGACTCCACATAAGACACTATGGCTCCTAATATAAAGGGGACTAGAGCCCATCCATAATATCCCAATGTGCCTGTTGTTTCAAACCCCAAGAAAATCATAAAACAGACTTAAACCCTCCACAAATCAGTGTCTGAGAAATTGTTAATATTACTCCCTTATGAAGAATCCACCTCAGGGAAATAGAAATTTGTTGAACCAGAATTTTTTTACACACCCTATCCCGATAGTAGATATAAATTTGAAGAAAACCTTGAATTTCTTGAAGGAGTAGAGTACATTCCCTTAAAAAAAATCCCAATCCTTGAAGAAACTCAAGAAGAGAAACCCAATATTAGCCTCCAAGTTAATATCCTTTTTGTTGAAAAACTTGTTGAAGAAATTCTCCAGTCTTCTCCAAATATTCAATTAGTGAATGTTCCTAATCCCTCATCACCACAGTCATGACATATAAATCAACCTTTAGGTGGTCAAACAATGGCAAGTGCAACACCACCTAATCCAATGGATGCCATCAGGGTTTCAAGATATGCACCTTTTGTATTTCCAAATAATCTCCATCCTCTCCTAGGTAATGATTACATGAAGTACCTTCCAAGGTTGGACAATGAAGGAGAAACAATTGTAGAGGAACATTTGACATGTTTTTACTCCTTTGCTAATAATTTTCAAATAGATTATGATGATGTATGGATGATGATTTTTTTCCAAAGTGTAGATGGAGAAGTGAGGAAGTGGTTCATAAACTTAAGAGATAACTCCATTACTACTATCATAGACCTTGATGCTACCTTCTTGAGAAATTGGGGAGACAAGAAAGTTGATTTGTATTACATGACAAAATTCAACAATCTTCAAGGAAAGAATGGTAAGTCTGTCTCTGAATTCTCTTAAATATTTAATCATAAGTACCAGAAGATACCAAATGATATTAGGCTTGCTGAAAGGTTAGCAAAGGTCACTTATGATAATGCCTTTGAGGCTGATTTTTGTTTTCTACTAAGGGAAAGAAGATCAACGAATCTGGTTGATATGCAATATTCAACTCTAGAAGTTGAATACAACATTATAGCATTATAATAACTCAATAAAAGGCCAGGTACGGGAAAGAAAAAGGAATAATATAAGTCATCTCCATCAAATAAAAAAAAAAACAGAATATTTCCTTGGAGGAGATGGAAAAAAAAATGGAGGAAATGTCATCTGAGTTGTCTAAAATCAGATTGGAAAAACAAAAATGGAATACACCTCGATAAGGAAATCGAAATACAAATAAATATATAATACCTTATAACCCTCATATATTGCAGGGGGATAAGAAGAACAATGATGATCAAAAAATCCAGACACCCCTAAAGAATAAATATATTGAGGAAAATCAAGAATATGAAGAGGTAGATGAAGATGTGGATATTCATTTGTTTGGGGATGAACTTGTTGTCAGTCACCTAACACAGAATGAATATGAAGATTCATTGAATACAAAGGTTGGTGTATGTCCAAATAACATGATTTGTAACACAGATCAGCAAGGGTACAATCTTAGATCCAAACAAGCTCCTGCTAAATATGCTCCTCAAAAAGATAAATCTACTCCTCAAAAAGACAAATATGCTCCTCAAAAATATAAATCTACTACCCCAACAATACAAACAGGCAGAAAAAATCCTTAAAGGAAGCAAGTAAAACCAGCTATGAAAGTAACAACATTAGAGGTAGACAAGTTATCATCTCCTTTCAGTTTGGAACATGATATAAGATCAAAAATCTTATTACTTTGACTGAATTGGTTATAACTAATTCATGCAAAAGTCAGATTTTGAAATGGTTACAACCTTCTTCTATCATAGACCCGGTTGTTGATGTGATTAATATCCAACATAAAAAACCCACTATTGTCTTCGGGCCAATTGTAGAAGAGAGGGATGAATCCACTCCCCTTTTTATGTCTCATTAAACATTCATGAAAAAATCCTTCATAATTGCATGTTAGACTCTACAGCCTCCCATAATCTTATGCCAAAGGTTGTCGTGGAAGAATTAGGTTTAGAGATTACCAAATATTACCATGATCTCTTTTCCTTTGATTCCAAAAAAATCAAATGCTTGGGGGTTATCAAAGACCTTGTTGTTTCATTATCCCAAATCCCAGCCAAAAGTTTAGTCATGGATATTGTTGTAGTTGATATCCCTCCTAGGTTTGGTATGTTGTTTTCCAGATATTGGTGTAAGAAGATTGGGGGATATCTTCATATGGATCTCTCTTATGCCACTATACATTTTTTTGGAGGGGAATTTAGAAGACTTTATCATGAATCTCAATTGGCATACATTATCAGTACTGACATTCATCATTCTATAAATCATCGTATCTATGTAGTTGATGTGGATTTGGGATCCTCTATATTTCATATTGATGATGATGTCCAATAGTCTTTGCCTTTAACTAAACTAGTTGTTGTTGCACAAAATTATGAGAATCAAAATCTATTGTGGAGATTATATTTTGATGGAGCCTCATCAAGAGAAGGCGCATGGGCAGGTGTAGTGTTGATTTCTCCTAAAAATGAAGTCATTACCCTATCTTACAAGTTAGAATTCGAGACAACAAATAAAATTGCAAAGTATGAAGCACTGTTGTTAGGTCTCAGGGAAGCTAAGGAAATGAAAATTCAGTATTTAAAGGTTCATGGGGATTCTGAGCTCATTGTACAACAGGTTAGAGATGTATATCAGAAGAAGAATATTCGGTTGAAAGACTGCAGAAATGAGGTGTGGGAAATCATTGAAGCCTTCTTTCTGTCTTTTAAGATTGTATATATTCCAAGAAATTAGAGTGAGCAAGTTGATTCACTTGTTGTGGCATAAAGTACTTTTAAACCTCATTTACCCCCAAAGTTGAAATATGAAGTAGAGGTTAGGTATAGGCCTTCTATTCCAGATAATGTCAAGTATTAGAGGGTATTTTAGGAAGATTCTGAAATCAAAAGTTTCATTAAATCTATAGATGATTTATCTTCAATTCATATTGATCAAGATGAGGATTTAGATGAGGTTAACCAAAATTTAAATTTTCATAATATGATTGTTGGGCATAAGATCTTGCAATTTCCCACTAATAATATCCCAAAAGGTTTGGTACCTCTTGAAATAATTTTGTATCATAATGATGCTCCTGTGAAGCTCCCTGATCTAGAAAAGGAAGTAGATGTGAATGATTGCAATCTTGGGTCTGCTGCAAATCCCAAGCATGTTAAATTATCAAAATTCTTGTCATCAAAATACCGAGCTAAATATGAGGAACCGTTGAAAGAGTTTATTGATATTTTTTCATGGAAATATGAATATCTTAGGACCTTTGATGAAACAATAATTCAACACAAGATACCTTTCAAAGAGAATGTAAAACATTTTAAGCAAAAGTTAAGGCATATTAATCTTCTTTTGTTACCTATTATGGAGAAGAAAGTCAATAAACTCTTAGATGCTAAGATCATTGCACTGTTGAGGTATTTTGACTGGATAGAAAATATGGTTCTAGTGAGAAAAAAGAAAGGTATGTGACTACAAAAATATCGTATGTGTTGATGGAGTTAAAATTGATCATGCTAGAGTGATAGGAATTCAAAATCTTTATATCCCTAGAACTAAGAAAGAAATCCAGTATTTCCTTGGGAAGATAAACTTTCTTAGAAGGATGATTCCCAACTTTGTTGAATTGGTCAAACACATATCTGGCATGTTGAAGAAAGGTAGTGAGATCAAATGGAGAACTGAAGCCAAAGATTCTTTTCAATCTATTAAGCGGGCTATTTCAGATGCACCTATTTTAATTAGCCCAGATTTTGAAAAAGAGTTATTGATTTTTTATTTTTCATCTCGATATACTTTAGCAACTGCCCTTTTACAGAGAAATTCTGAGGGTTTTGAACAACCAATTGTCGTTTTTAGCAGGGCACTTAGAGATGCTGAATTAAAATACGATATCATGGAGAAGCAGGGTTTTTCTTTGGTCAAAGAATTAAAATCTTTTAGATTTTATGTGCTATATTCAAATATCATTGCATATGTACCATCTAGTTCTATCAAATATATCTTGAATCAACCGTACATTGATGGAAAGAGAATTAAATGGATAGATAAGTTGATTGAGTATGACATGGAGATCAAGCCTACCAAGCTAGTCAAAGGGAAGGGGTTAGATAAGTTGCTAGATGATTCTAATTGCAAAGCTCTGGGAGTTGATTACATCTATAACAATTCAAGAAATTTACATCCTCAAAACAATATTTCTCAAGTCAATGAAAATACTATTGAATCATAATGGTACAGAGATATCCTTTATTTTCTACAGAATTTCCAAGCTCCTCACGAAATGGATATGTCTAAAGTAAGATCCCTAAACTCAAAGTTGTAAAGTATTGTGTGAATGATAAAACCTTGTTTTGGAAGGAACCTTCTATATTTTTACTGAGATTCCTTGATGAATAAGAGGTACAAAGAGTCATGACATAGTTTCATGAAGGAGTGTGTGGAGGACATCACTTCCAAAATTCCACTGCATATAAGATACTTAGGGTTGGGTATTATTAGCCTAGTCTATTTTCTGATGTCTGTGCAAAGGTTAGAGAATGTGAAAAATGCCAAAGATTTGATGGTAAACAAAAACTTAAGTCCTTACCCCTCAAGCCTGTAAAAGTGTTTTCACCTTTCCAACAGTGGGATTTTGATTTCATAGGTGAAATCCATCCTCCATCTAGTGTTCAACATAGATGGATTCTGATAGCTACAGATTACTTGACGAAGTGGATTGAAGCTATACCTACAAGGAGGGAAAATGATAAGGTAATCATAATTTTTCTTGAAAATAATATTTTATCTAGGTTTGGTTGTCCATAAATGATCATCACAGATAACACTACGGCTTTTAAATCCACTAACATGGTAATATTTTGTAAAGACTATGGCATAAAGCTTAGGAATTATACTGCTTACTACCCATAGGGTAATGGTCTAGCATAATCATCCAATAAAAGTATGATGAGGATCATTAAGAAAATTCTGGAAGATAATAAGAGGGCTTGGGATTCAAAGTTGAAATATGCCTTGTGGGCTAACCTTGTTAGCACAAAAAGAGAAATTGGAACTTCACCTTTTCAGTTAGTATATGGAAAGGAAGCAGTTTTTCCAGTACAACTTGATTTTCCAGTTGTAAAGTTTCTGCAAGAAATTGAATATGAACCTAATGATGCTATGAGAAGGATTTTTCAGATTGTAGAATTGCAGCAAGCAAAAGAGAAACTTGTTGAGAAAGCACATCAACATCAATAGAAGGTTAAAGAGAATTTTAACAGAAAAGAAAAAACAGAGCAATTTCTACTTGGTGATTTGTTTTTGAAATGGGATGCCCACGGAGAATACCATCATGGGAATTTTGAGAGCTTATGTTCGGGTCCATTCAGGGTGGATAAGGGATTGGAAAACAACACTTTCCTATTGCATAATTTGGAAGTTGAAGAGGTTTTTGGTGGCCCAGTAAATGGGTGTTTTCTTAAGAAATGCTTTTACTAAAGTCATTGGTGGCTCAAATACGATTGTACATATTGATGTGGTGTGGTAGTTAGACAATAAATAATCCATATCCCAATGGAGCAATGTTGCAACTTATCCTTTTTCAGTTTCCAGTATTATTTTTAATCTTTCAGTTTAATATGTTTTGAATAAAGTTTTACCAAACTCTAAGAGTTGAAACAGTCACATATTGCAGAATAAACATGGTAGAAATATCAAAGGATTAGAAGGCACAAGTCTACTCAAAGTTCTTGGAGTCTGACAGGGAGAACTACATCCCCCATGGAGCCATTGTAATCACCTATTATGTTCTACAAAGTTTTATCTCTCATCTCTTATTTTCTTCATTTAAAACATTTTGTATAAGTTATAAATCCTCATCATTAGGATTGTTAAAGGTTCAAAATATTTATCATGGGGGTCAAAATAATGTTATATGGAGAGGAATGAGAGATAATTGGTCTTGTAAAAGGGGATAGGAGGAATTATGCACATGTTTGTATGGCTATATCATGATATCATTAGTTTTAAATATTTGCATTATAGTCATATGTCATGGCATACTTATGTCTCATGATTACCAAAAGTTCGATAATGACTTTCAAGTCTTTTCCATCCAAAATATGCCAAAGGACAGTTTATGCAGAGCACTACATGAACTTCCACTTGTCCCTATTGTTCATCATCACGAGTATTGTTGGGGGAGTTTGAAGACATGGATCGTCCTACCTAGCAGAATGAAAGACTCAAGGTGGTTATAAAGTACCCAATAAATATCACAACATGAAAAGGTGGCATTACTTTCACTTGTTCATATCTATTACCCATGACATCATGTGGATGGGTATTTTTAAAACAGTTCTTTTAACCTGGCTCTTTATTTGTTTCTCTAAGTTTCAAATTGTAGCTAGTCAATCTAAATTTCCTCCATATAGCTAGCAAATCCCATATGTATCTCCACATAGTAGGAATATCCCACTCCTACAGCAAGGAATCCAGTCGTATGGTCATGACAGTAAATATGGGTAAAAGTGGACACGCAAACAGAAAGGAACCTGAAGGAACCGAGATTATGGAGGCATACGAAAACAACAAACATATCTTCGACTAGGATGGTTGGTATATGTTTTGAATCATATTAGATGGTTATCACTATGATGTAGCTTGTGCATTTGCTGAAGGATTTGATGGACATAGGGTTCAAATTGCTAATCTAATTATGCAATTTACAGATGAGTCGATAGCTTCAACCTGTAATCTCCTTGCAGATGGTGAAAAATGGTTAAAGAAAAAATTAATCACAGGTGGGGATGTCAATCAATTCTTGAAACTAGAGAACAAAGATCCCAATTGGGCCAAAGGTATTCCTAGGGATTGGATAGTTGATGAATGGATGGAGGTTTGCTAATTCTCAAATGATATATCACATGTGAAGGATGCTATTCTATTATATTAATGTTTCATCTACGATTCCTCCTTCATTTTTCAAGAATTAAAAGGATGATCTTGCCATATTATTTCTTGAGGGACCTGAATAAAATGGCCATGAAGATTCAAGAAAATCCCAATACTCCCCCGGATGGTATGTATCATCAAGGGTTAATCAAGGTACTCATTAAAGCAGAGCTAGAGAAAAGACAGAGGACATGGGATCAATTCTTGATCCAGTCAGGGTTTAAAATAGAAGTTCATACTCCTGCTCAAAAGTTGACTGATAAAGTTGTTGATCCAATGCACGAAGCATCATCAAGCACAATTCCACCTATTGTTTCAAGGAATAATAAAAGGAATATCAGTTTAAAGGTTTCAGATGAACAAGTTGAGAATATTCCAACCAGTTTTCAAATAGTTGAAAGATCTTCTCATGCGTTGGGTGGAGGTAGGCATCCTTTCCCTCATGCGCAAAAGGTTTATATCAAAAAAAGTAAAAGGTTAGAAGAGCCTATGATCTTGAATGAAACTCAATAACTTGAAACAATAGAGGTACATGCAAACCTTGTACAACCTAAGGAAACTATCACAAAGGTTGTTCCGCCTAGTTCAATTTCTTTTGAAGATAATGTTGATAGATATAAAATTCTGGTAAGGAAAAGGAGTACCAGGCCACAAAACAATTTCAGATTGAATTCCAAAGCCATGTACAAGCCTACAATCAAAGATAAGGTTATAGTAATTGATGAAGAACTTACAAGCCCTAATGCAAATCCATCAACAAGCAAGAAGGTTTTTGAAATCATAATTTAGAAGAAGAAACCAAAGAAAGAGGATCTAGAAACAAACAAAAAGGCTCCTAAAGGAAAAAAAAGAGTAAACAAAGCAACAAAGGTCCATAACCTTTTACCAGATCTGAATATGGTAAACCAAAGAAAATGACAACTCATTCTAAAATGAAGCAAACAAGAGGCAACAATTTGGATATGTTAGCCGAGGAAGCTAAATCTGTCTTCGAGAGAGAAGTTTCAATATGAGAACCTAACTTTTTATAAAAAATCTAGTTTTGACTAATGATGATGGATGCTTGATGGAAGCTTTTTTGTTTTTCATAAACTCAAGATATTATCTCCTTTTAAGTAATGATTGGTTGTAACCTAGGCAAGAAAATGCATGAAGGATATTAAGATATGGTTTTAAAAGAGCGCTATAGGAACTTCCCTCAACACTCTTCACAGGAAAAATAATGGCGCTATAGGAACACCTGTAGCAGCCGATTTTGTAGAAGAAGGCACATAATTGCATTTTTTTTATGGGAATAACATATGATGAGGTTAGTATTTTTTGGAATCTGAAGAGAGAATATAATATCCTTTTTAAAGTTTATTTACAACCTCTTTTGGGTGGATGATAATACATATTATTCATCTATTTTCAAGTTTTCAAATGATTGGAATAGATGGATGACATAAGCTCAAGTGGATCTCAAAAGACTAAGTGAAAGATGTAGCGTACCAGCCAAGTGTAATCAAGTCAACAAAAAAACTACCTCTATGCAACATTGTTGCCTAGATTATAGGATCCAAGTTGTAAATGTTTTCTATTTTCTATGTATGAATAGATATAGGCAAAATTCTCCCTCAGGGCATGTAGGAGTTAGTTTTGAGATATCCATAGATATCAAAATGATCATAAATGTATGAAATTGATGTAAAACTCTATATATTTGATGAAGTAGAGGAAGAAAGGGTTGGATCCCTATTTTTGGCCTGATATTGTATATCTAAAGATTGTTTTTGATCTACCTTTCCTATGTAAATACTTCAGCTTCTAATGAAATTAATCGTTAGTTTGAGTTCATTCTATGTTTATCATCTTCTTGTTTTCTTCTGAAACACTTTGTTGATGTTATGTGATCTTATGACAAATTCTTTTGTGTTGAGAGGGTTTCTTTAAAGGGTTTTTAGTAATCTTTGTCACATTGATGTTTCTTCTTATTAAATCTTATTTGGAAAGATTTATAGATAAAGGTTTATTCTTATACTATATAAGGACATTAAAACAAATATTTGTTTAATGGTGGATTTATCAGTTTTTTTTTCTCTTCTTTCATTCACATCACCTAAAATATTAAGCCTCTATCCATTAGTTTTATTTACCTGACTTGTTGCACCTAGGTAAGTGATATTAACAGAGCATATT
>JZKD02S1844856.1:29768-56349 GCA_000966675.3 Picea glauca
AGGTGCTAAGTGCAAGTAATGGTTGTAAAGTGATTTGTGCATGCTTTGTGAGACTTGCAAGGCTAAGTTCAAGTGACTGTAAAGGGTTGTGTAAGGCTTTGTGCTTATATCTACTCGGGGAAGGAGGATCTGGCAGAGTGCGTGTAGATATCCTGTCCTATGCGAAGTAAGGATTTTATGGCTCCATGCATATAATTGATTAAAGAAGATAATAAAGAAGATGAAGAGTTGGTGGATGTAGCCCTGAGGTGGGGGTGAACCACATATATCCTGTGTTGTGAATGCTTTGTGCTTTATGGTTGCTCTCTTGTTTATCTTCTTGAATGATTAGTGCTCTATTAGAGGATAGATTAATCTAACATGGTAGCTTAGTGTTGAACACTGTGAACGAATATATATGACCTATGTGAATGTGATTAGTGCCTGAAGCTGCTTGATCTAATCTGTTTCGTCATGCTAAGTGCTATTAGATGCTAGATCTGGTTGAATACTGCGATGCTTTGTAAGTAGGGTTTTATCTGCGAAGTGAATACTGGTTAAATATTGATGATCTATATTGCTAAGTGCTCTGTTAAGGTGTTACAATCACATATCTATGTCCCATCTAAGGTTGTAGACACTGGAGTCCTGCAACCACCCCTGCCTCTACCTCGGGTGAGACTCCATCTACTTTGCAGGTGTTTCCAAAAGGGCCAATAGTTAGGGTTTTGTTGGTGCACTGTTGTAGCGTTGAACCCTGGGTTTGCCCTTGTGCCAACAAATGGTTCTGTTATTGGGACTTGAAACCGTGATTGCTGGGAACTAAGGAGAAAGGATTTTTGTGTAAAGATATGATACGAGACTGTGATTGTTGGGAACTAAGGAAAAATAATCTTTGTGAGAAGATCTGGCCTGAATCTGTGAAAGCTTCGTGCGTAGATCTGTTTCCCTAGTGCACAACATTCCACTTGACCTGTGAATATTTGTGCCAAGAAGAAGGGTCAGATCTAAAGAAAAGAGGTAAGATTTGAAAGCTTTGTGCTCTGAGAAAGGTAAAAGTGAGAATTTCTGATTAAAAAGTCAAGATTTGTAAGCTCTATGCTTTGTTAAAAGTAAGATAAGTGGAAATTTTTGTTTCAAAAGTATGGATCTATATATATTTGATAATATTTGTCCTAGCTTGAAAACTAGGGCACTGATAGATGAAAGAATATTTGATATGAGTAGATCTGATAAGATTAGTGAAAGATATGTTATACATATGCATAGAGAGAATGTTTGGACTAACAAATGGATGCAGGATCCTAGAAAGAATTTTTTGTAGGTTAGCTACCATGATGCTAGTGCACAGTACAGGAAAGGATGGGGATCATTTAAGAGAAAGAGAGGATTAACTCTTTGTTAAGATTGCAGAACACCCAGACATCTGGCTAAGGAATGTCCTGGTAGAAGACCTAGTTGTCTATGTTGTAAGGCTATGGACCATGAAGTTTTAGATTTCTCTAAAATGATTACTAAGCTTGAAAAAATGAATATGAGACAAGAACACCATGAGAAAGGTCAAGCAACTAAGACCATGGAAGAACCCCAGAAAGAATCAGAGACTGTATTGTTGCAAATGAAAGAAAACTTGAACGATCACTGACATATTAACTTATCAGAAATCTTCAAAGAAAAAGAGTGCATAGAAGAAAGAATAGGAGACTTCGACATTGACTGTGTTCTGGATGAATAAACAAAGGTAAATATTATGACAGAAAGAACTTGGGAGACTTTATGAAATCCTTCTATGATTCATTCATTGGAAGGAATAAGATTATTCAGAGGAAAGATGATAAACCTATGTGGAAAGCTCACCCAGGTATCTATGAGTGCCCATCAAACTTCAACAGAGGAAGAATTTGAAGTTTTTAAATTTATTGAGAACAACGCCCCATTTTCTATATTACTAGGAAAACCTTGGGTTGACAGAGATCAGGCCAGAAGGAAAGAAGAAGAAGCCTTAGAGCAGAAGAAGCAAGAGTTGAAAGATTTCATGACTAGGAGGATCGCACACTTGATTGAAGAATAGGAGAAAAGATCGAAGCTATTTAAAACCAAAGACTTGGATGTCTAAGTTTCAAGAACAAAAGGAGACTCCCAGAAGACTGGAGCACATACCTCAGATAGAGAAGAAGTATTTCCCCTAAAAGAATCTCAACAGTGCGAAGTTACTATGCCAAGAGAAGATACGAATCAAAATGGAAAGAGGAATACTGAGATGAAGCTCACTGGGAAAAAGGATAGAAAGATTAGTAAGAAGAAATCCAAGATCGAAAAGTTACAGAAGGTTCCAGAGGGGACTTTGCAGAAGGAAAAATTGCAACACTGGAACTTTGTCACAACAACGCCACATGGAACTTTTCTATGGTGAAGAAATATATTTGTTGGGAACAGTATAACCGTTAGACCGACACCCTGAATGGGTAGAAAGGAATTTATGGTTAGACAGCTTGCCATCAGACCGTTGGGACCACGCCATAACTGAGTTAATGGAGGCTTCTCGCATGTTGAATATACTCGTTGCCTTGTTATCTATTTATTCCATCAAGCCTTGCACTGAGAACACTTTTTCTAGTCGTGAATCTGAGCCTGCAAATTAGTTGATTTCGCACAATGATCATCGCGCTTGTTGTAACCCTAAATTGCACCATACATGCTTACCTAGCATCAGACCATCTTAGATCCCTTATTTTCCAAAGCACTGCTGAACAACTCTTTAAAAAACCTCTTTTATAAGGGCCCATGCACCCTACTCCATTATTGAACGCGTGTACACACTATCTGACCTAAAACAACCCGCGTGGACCGACAAAAGCACGAAAAAAGGAAAGTTTCCGACAGAACACATAGCTTTGGGTGAGTTAACTTAAACTGTCGACCATGCATGGCCAAGGGTTCATCCAAATACCTAGCTCCTTCTAGCCTATAAAACAAGGGGTAGGGGTCCCATTTCGAAGAGGAAAAATATAGCAAAGAAACTCTACCCATTTGCATATTCCCATTGTCCCAACCCCTTAGCCATCCTTGTGCTAGAAGAGATACAAAGCAAAAACATTAGAGGACAGTTGAAGAGGAACCCATGATCAAGTTCACGGAGTGATGGCTGGTCTCAATTTTTTGTAAGTTGATTCATTCAAAGTAATAAAGAAAATGTTTTTCCCGTCCCAATTCATGAGTTATTCATAGTTTGTTAAGTACATGTTTGAATCTCTAACCCATTAGTCTATAGGTAAGATGCATGTTTAGTCGTTTCTTGTCATGTATGCAGGTCATATTTGGAAGGAGAAATGTGAACAAGTGATCAAGTGTGAAAGAGGATTGACATCAAATGCCCGGAACAAGGTAGGTTGATCTGGCCATGTATTTACTGAAAAGAAATGGAATTTAAGTCTCAGGACGAAGGTAGAAAGTACTTTTTCTCTTGGTCATATTTGCATGCAAAGTATAACCCTATTTTCTAGTCTGTAAGGAGATTTCCCTCACAACAAAATTGGCGAATGTACTGGGGAAGTCTCTAGGGTTCCTGGAATTTTATTTTTTGGGTAGTTTTAAAACACTGGTTTTCTTGCCTGTTTTTTTAGTTTCTGTAAAGTCTGAGCTAGCAGAGAGTCTAGTTTTCCATACCAGCTATCTTTGTTATTTGCTTGAATATGTTTTTCGAGACCCACAAAGGTACACAGAGCCTAAATAAGGTATGAACGCATGTACTCGTGCCCTACTCTCTTACAGCCTGCGTGTGAATGCTAGTTGAAGAAGTAGCAGTAGCGTGTAGATTCCAAAAAACATTTTGAAGAAGTCATCCTCTTCCCTGTTATAATCAGTCAATTCCAGAGGTTTTTTGGAACTCTGTCCGAGTCTTGGTTATTTGCAGTCTTATCTCAGATTGGTTTTCTTTACAAATTTTTTCCTTTCATTGTTTGTTTTTTTTCTGTTAAAAAGAGTGTCCAAGCCTTTAGGAGATCCTGGTTATCAATATCAATGGTCTCTTCCTGGTTTGGATTGTCTGTTTTTAATTTTTGTCAGAGTTTAGAAATACATGCAGCCTGTATAAGGTCATCCCGCGTGTACACGCCCTCTGGCTCTATACAGCTTATGTTCACACACTTGTTATTGGATTATCAGTAGCGTGCTTGTGCAGGATAGTTTTTGTTGAGGGTACTACAATCATCCTTTCCCTTGATGAGAGTTATACCTCTCAGGTTTTTGAATCTCTGTCATAGCATCTTAGCCTAGGATTGAACTCTATTATAGCTTGCTTTTTCATTTAGAACATTTCTTGTGTTTCCTAGCTTTTTAAACTTATTTTTAGCTTGAAATTTTAAGAAAAATGAGTTGCATCGTGCATTCATCAGTTTCTTTTAGAATATTTTGTTATTTCTGCTTTGATTGGAAGAAAACATAAAAAAAAAAAAAAAAACTCATTTTGTTAGATCTCTTTCTTTCCTGGCCTTTTCTTTGCATTGTTATTTGAAAATGAAAAAGAAATTAGCATATCGTTGTGTTTTCTTCTAATTTTAAAAATCATTTCAAAAAAAAAAAAAAGAATTATAATCATTCTTTGTCAGTGTTCATGTAAGTTTCATCATTTTTTCACAAGAGTCTTAACACTATCAGTTGCACTACCATAACCTTTTGAGTAAATCAAACCGGTAAAAAGAACGCTAATTAAAATCAACTAGAATTTATGTTTTATAGGGTTCAACAACTAGTCTAGGCTAGAGCCTTGACTTAGGTTGGAGAGGAAACTCTTCAAGGTTGCAAAACATACATAAGAGTTTGTGATAGGGAGTGTCAAAGTCCAGTATCATGAAATTTATCCAGGACCCCCCTCTGACACAGGGGATAAACACGAGATTGCGTGCGGAAAGGTAGTGGAGATAACCCCTCCAAAGATGGACCAATCATAGTGGAGAACACATATAGAGGACTTGTCTTGGGATTCCGTCGATTACATTTGCCACGGAGCTTCATGGGTCTCAAATCCATTCAAGGTCCTTAGTTTTCTTCCAAACCACTTGCCATTGATACCCTTGACAGGTTTTGGGTTAGATACTTTTCTCATTGTGGTATACCCAACTTTCGACTGTACCCACCTGGTGACTGTTCGAGTGCTGGATACCTAGTTGCCTATCTTTTTTAGGGACATACACAGGTGACTGCGGAGGTATACCGTGGTACCTAGGGTAGACATCAGGCCATGCTTTGCAGAGTATACCCAAAGGGTGATTCCGTTTTCGAGTTGCACTTGCACCGGTAAGTTTCTCTAGTGTTGGTTGGTATAACTGTTCTTACAACTAGTTAGTTGTTTGCTTGCTTTGCCTTTAGGAACTTTTAGTGTGTGCTCTGTGCTCCCTAGTTTTCCATAGTGACTTAGTCAGTCATTTATTTGGGTCTCTGACCTAGGGTGGTCGTGAGGAATTTTTAGTCTTCCTCTTGGAAACGTGGAGCCACCTCATTATAGGCATTGTTTTGATACCACTGGTTCGCCAGAGTCGGTGTGAGACTTTTATGGATTTGAACGATCCCGCAAGGGGAGAACTTGCACATAAGATCTTCATGGATAAAGTTCTTGGTGATACCAACCAAGGAGCCCCTTCACAAGGGGATTCTTGTGCTTTTCCCTGCTTCAGAAATGTTGGTGTCCCTTTGATGGCCACTTTGTACATTCCTGGGTTGAATGTGGGATTACTAGTTTGGTTGGGTACCATTCCAAATGTCCAAAATGTTCTTGACGCTTCTCAGTTAAGAAATTTATGTCATGAACACCCTGTTGATGTTTCTTCATTAGCAAAGTCTTCTCCTCCTCCTTCTCCTACCTCTGGTGAAAGTACAGTTACTAGTAGCCGGAGGTCTAAACAAAATAGAAAGAGGAAGAATAGGAAGAAGAAATCACCAACCACTGTGAGTCAGGTTGGAGATAGGTCAACAACCTATGCAAGTCACGTTGAAGACCAGCACCCAGCATTTGTAAGTTATGCTGGGGGCAAGCACCCACCCTCTGCAAGTCATGTCGAGGGAAAAATTCCAGTCCCTGCTAGTCATACTGGTAATAGGTCTGTAGCCTCTGCAAGTCATGTTATCGACCCATCACTAACCTCTGCAAATCATGTTGGAGATGTGCAACCAACCACTTCTAGTCATGCTGGGGGCATTGACTCTGTTGAGAAACCTAGACGGATAGGACGTAAGCCTAAGTTCCCTTGTAAGCTTTGCAAGGGAGATCACCTTACTCATTTGTGCCTTGACATTCCAGAGGCACAAAGATTGTGGTCCTTGTTTGCAAGATCTTCTGATTCTGAGTCTTCTAAGGTTTACTCATAGCATAGTCAACCATTGGTTGAGAAAGTGGTCATGCCGATGCAATTATCGACTAATCCCACTCCTCTTCTAGGGGGTGAGGTTCCTTTAGACCATGTAGCCTTGCAGCCTATTTAGCCATGGGTTGTGAAAGTGGTCATGTCGATGCAGTCATCGGTTGATCCCACTCCTCTTTTAGGGGGTGAGGTACCTTTAGACCATGTAGTCCCGCAGCCTATTCATCCATTGGTTGTGAAAGTGGTCATGCTGATGTAGTCATCGGCTGATCCCACTCCTCTTTTGGGGGGTGAGGTACCTTTAGACCATGTAGTCCCGCAACCTATTCATCCATTGGTTGTGAAAGTGATCATGCCAATGCAGTCATCGGCTGATTCCACTCCTCTTTTGGGGGGTGAGGTGCCTTTATACCATGTAGTCTCGTAGCTCATTCAGCCATTGGTTGCAAAAGTGGTCATGCCGATGCAATCATTGGATGATCCCACTCTTCTTTTGGGTAGTGACGTGTCTACCAACTATGTTTGTAGCATTTCCAGTTCAATACTTTCATAACAAGGGGGCATTCCTCTTGTTCCGATCACACCCTCTCCAAGCCCTAGGATGGTTTCCTTTGATTGGAATAACCTTGTTGAGCCTCGTCTTCCTTCTGCTGCACCTTTTCAAATAAGGGTTGAAGTTAATTCAACAAACATTTATCCATGTATTGTGGATGAAGGAGCCTCTGCAAGTATTTTATCCTCCTCGGTTTGGAAAGTCTTGGGATCTCCCAAGCTTGTGTCTTCTTCGCATGAACTATTGGCTTTTGACAGATGTCCTAGTGAATATTTGGGGGTTCTTCCTCAGTTTCCTATCTCGTTAGGTGGGAAGATTGTCTGTGTCGATGTTATAGTGGTACAAGGCCTATTAGATTTCAATATGCTTCTCGGATGTGATTATGTATATGCTATGAATGATGTGGTGTCTATGCTCTTCCGGGTGATGCATTTCCCTCATAATGGAAGCATTGTCACTATCGACCAACTGGCATCTGATAATCACCACCCTAATTCAGCATTATTTTAGACTACCTCTTTATATGCTCCTAGCCTTCGTGTATACTCTACCCTACCATGGGTTAATTATTTGGCATCTTATCCTCGACGTTCAATCGCTTCTGAGCAGGAACCTATGCAATCATGTGTTCCCTCTCGAGACTTGGTCTCAACAATTGATCCATTGGTTTATCCAATGGGGGCATGGGAGCCCTTGTTTCCCCCTCTTGGTCCAAGTAGGCTTGAGTATCCTTTTGAGTCTGATCTCATTGTTAGTAGATCATCAAGCCCTCGTGATCGTGATTCTTCGCTGATAGAATCTACCAGTCCTGGTCAGAACCTCCATCGTCATATGGAGTATGGTCAATTTACTTCACCCTTTGGGACTGTTGACCCTCATTTGCGTGATTTCTCAGATTTTGAATTGCCTTCAGATGAGGCTATCCTTGACGCCATGACTACAGTTCTATCCCGTAGGAGGACTTACACTGTGGTTTGTGTTTTCTTCCCTTTTGGGAGACTTCTCAAGTTGATTATCGAAGAGACTCTTGGTCTGAGCCTAGCAGTGGGCTCTACCTAAACCAGTTTCATACATCAGTTGTAGCCCCCATGGAGTCTTCTTTAAGCCCTTTTCAGACTCCCTAAAGATGAAAATATTGTCGAGTGACCTTGTTTCTTCACACTTGTTAAATTGATCCAGAAGAACATTCCTTACACGGGTCTTCTTTCAAGCCCTTTTCAGACCCTCTAAACATGAAAAGATTACCAAGTGATCTTGTGGCCTTTCACGCTCGTTAAAATGAAATTTGAAGTCACATCTTTCTGGTGGTAGTTTCCTCTTTTTCGGTCCAGACGTTCAACTATACAAACAAAGGTATACTCTATGAAACTTTCGTTCTTTAGAAGAGTACTCTCAAGTATAATTTTATCCCTTTTTCAAGCTTACGGGACTAAACTTATGAAGAAGGAACCCCCATAGAGTCCATAGTTAAGCTCTTTTCTGGCTCCCTAAAATTGAAAAGATCGTCGAGTGACCTTATTCTTTAACACTCGTTAAAATGGTCCAGAAGAGCATTCCTAACGGAGTCCATAGTTAAGCTTTTTTCAGACTCGTTAAAAATGAAAAAATGGCCAAGTGATATTGTCCTTATCACACTCGTTAAAATGGTTTTCAATAGATGTCTTGTCGGTGCTAGTTTACCCCTTTTTTGAACCGACTAGACTATCTTTGAAAAAGGTACCCCAATGGAGTCTCCTTTTATGTTTTTTTAGACTCTCTAAATATGAAAAACCACCGAGCTTACCTTCTCTGGGCTCATTAAACTAACATCGAAGGAAGTTACCATTGTGTGTTTTGTTAACCATGTTTTCATACCTTATACGCCAACCTCATAACAGTTTGCTTCTGTGTCTTAACACCCTTGTCCCCTGGAGGATTTTTCCCGAGTCTCATTATACTAGAACATCAGTATTTTCCTTGTGCCTTGAACTTGTATGTTTGAAACACTTGTTCCTCCATTGTAACGTAACATTCCTTTATTCTTTTTCCCAAAAATATTGAAAAAGACAAAAAAATCAAATATACCCCAAAAAGAGGAAGGGAAAAGTATTTTCTTTATTGGCAGCATAATGAGTTGCCCTTCGATAAAGCACATCTGTTCGTCTGTTTATCAAACTATGGGATGTAGTATGACCTTAGGAATCTTTTCTCGATATATAGAGTTGTGTCCTCCGTCGTTTGATTATCCTTCCAAACATATGGAGAGTTTGTGTTGCGTCCTACTTCGTAGACTTATGATTAATGCCATGCTGCCCGAGTCTCATCATTTGTCATGTTGTTGTCCAAGGGAAGTTTGTCACCAAGCTTGAGTCAGCCCCTCTGCAATTTGTCTCTTGCCCTCATACCCGGCCATCCTGAATGTCCAATCAAGTCCTTGTTTGAAATCAATGAAGCCTTCAGTCTGATCATCAAGTCCATGACCGACGAGCCATCGAAGACCTTTGGGTAGTGCAGTCGTACACTCATATTACACTCCTACTCGAGTTTTGAAGATTTTGAAGTAGTTGCTCGAGCTCTGAAGACCTCATCTCCATCCATCAAGCCGTATTAGCTTCTAGAAGATGGATACTCTATAAGTATATCTTTTTGATTTTGATATGTAGCTCTGTTGTGTATTGTTCACGGATACTCTTTATATAGTCATATGACATGGATCTACAGTGTATTTGATTGGTAGCCATGATTCTATTTTATCCCGAGCATGGGTATGCCCGCCTCGGCGAGACATTTTTTATTTTGCAGATGGTGCCTCCCGGTTCCTGATCCTTGGGTTCAATGGTTCGGCACATCAGTACAGATTGGTAATGTATTTCAGCCATCAGATGCTCTTCTGACCTCACACATTAGGGGGCATCTATTAAAACCCTAAATTGCACCATACATGCTTACCTAGCATCAGGCCATCTCAGATCCCTTCTTTGCCAAAGCACTATTGAACAACTCTTTAAAAAACCTCTTTTATAAGGGCCCACATGCCCTACTCCATTACTGAACGCATGTACACGTTGTCTGACCTAAAATAACCCGCATGGACCGACAAAAGCATGAAAAAAGGAAAGTTTTCGATGGAACACATAGCTTTGGGTGAGTTAATTGAAAATCCCGGCCATGCATGGCCAAGGGTTCGTCCAAATACCTAGCTCCTTCTAGCCTATAAAAGAAGGGGTAGGGGTCCCATTTTAAGGAGGAAAAATATAGCAAAGAAACTCTGCCCATTTGCATATTCCCATTGTCCCAACCCTTTAGCCATCCTTGTGCTAGAAGAGATACAAAGCAAAGAAGTTGGAGGACAGTTGAAGAGGAGCCCAGGATTAGGTTTGCAAAGCGATGGTCAGTCTCCATTTTTTGTAAGTTGATTCATTCAAAGTAATAAAAAAAATTCTTTTCCCATCCCAATTCATGAGTTATTCATAGTTTGTTAAGTACATGTTTGAATCTCTAACCCATTAGTCTATAGGTAAGATGCATGTGTAGTCGTTTCTTGTCTTGTATGCAGGTCATCTTTGGAAGGAGAACTGTGAACAAGTGATCAAGTTTGAAAAAGGATCGACATCAAACGCCCGGAACAAGGTAGGTTGATCTGGCCATGTATTTACTGAAAAGAAATGGGATTTAAGTCTCGGGACGAAGGTAGAAAGTAGTTTTTCTCTTGGTCATATCTGCATGCAAAGTATAACCCTATTTTCTAGTCTGTAAGGAGATTTCCCTCACAACAGCGCTATCACCATCCATCCCGTAGCATTGAGAGGTTACCATTCAGACCTGATATATTCAGCCACGAGCGTGTATGTCTGAAGAACTTAGCGCAGTCAAAGATTCTATGAAGGAGTTACTCATTGACCTCATGACTGAAAGATTAATATCTGAGAGAATAATGTCTGTGGGCATACAAGAGTTGTCGACAAGAGGAGTGCAAGCCTCTCCGTCGACTGCTCGCAGATCAGAGAAGAGAACCAAGCACAAATATGACCTAGTAAATGCGAAGCTGATCCTGACCATATTGCCTGACTACATCTTGCCTCTGGCTGGCATGGTGAGTCGAGATAGTGTGCCAATATATTTTGAGTACACCATGGTTATTGTGTACCTCTCGAAGGGGATACGCACAGTGAGAGCACATCAGGACAAGATTGCAACGTTGAAGTTCAGTGACTTTAACCTCGGAAATCACAAGAACCATATCATTCTCACCCCGTATAAATAATTGATCGAGACGAAGGGGAAGAATTCAAATATAATCCCCCAGTCGTGGATGATGAACCTCGCGCAGTCCACCCTACTGAATGTAATGAAAATACCACATTTTGAAAGGCACCAGGAAATCAACGCTTGTTTCATACTATTTTCATGTTACCATGGAGGCTACTTATAGCTTGACTGTCGTATCATAGTCGATTCGATGTTGATCCATAGGATCACATGATTGAGTATGCAAGGACCTAACCCGCAAAATTTCTATCTAGGAAAAGCCACAAATCGCGCACTAGCACAGAAGATCAAGGATACATACGACGATGTTGAGAAGGGAACGTGAGGATACAAGGTAGCTTCCATCCAAAATGGCGCAATGCGCCTAGCATGCTAATTAGTTGTAGGAAAGACAGTAAGGAAGAACCGACCCATGCAGGTCACAAGATTTGCTATTGACCTTATAGGGAAGTGCGTGGAAGGTCTACAGATGAACTGGGTGAAGTACCTAGTTAATCAACTTGAACTGGACTGCCACAAAGCACAGGATCAGGGCTATGAATTCCATTTTAGCTGGATCCTGATTCTCACCATGTTTGTTGCTTGGGAAATTATGGAAGGTGTGACCTTCCCAGACATCGAGCCATTCAAGCGGCTTGATGCAAAGTTCATCATGCTCTGGTACTCAAGCGATATGGGGAAGCAGTGGCAGTCGAACACAGTTTTTCATACATTTTACCTCCAGCTAAAGACAACCACCGAAGTTGAACCTCGCATGACTCCGAACACCCTACAGAGGTTCTGAACCTTGATGAAGTTCCACATAGATCAACACTTCATCTATATTACTGCACAGGTAGATGAACACAGAGATGAGCTTCAGTCATACTACAAGCTCACAGAAGAGGACCTTGAGGAGATCACTAAGGATTGGTTGGTAGACCTCCTTATTCTCACATACCCTACAGAGATGTCTGACCCTGATAGCCCGGAGACCACGCACAAAGAACATGATACACCCAGACCCAGTAGAAGGAAGAAGACCCAAGAAGTCCAAAACTTAAGCAGCTCCTCTAAAAAAACTGCCTCAATATCACCAGGTTGAGGGGGTGATGACAAAGTGGAAGAAATAAATGGTAAGGAAGATGAGTAAAAGCAAGGCGAAGTAACATCTCCTAGAGATGAAACTGATCCCTTAAAGAAGAGGAAGGCTTATCCCTCGAAACCCTCTTCCCAAAATAAATCCAGAGCCACCTTGACCAAGATGCAGACTATACTCACTGTCGATGATTTTGAATTCATCATCGCAGTGGTAAACGACGCCTCGCAAGAAATATTGGAGAAAAAAGAATCCAAGAAGGAGGAAATGTATGACCAAATCAAGGTTGAAATCCAAGGCATACAACAGGCCCTTCAGTCCAACCGCGTAGTGTCCGTTATGTCCCTGCCATTGGGAGAATCTAAGTTGGGAGATGAGCCAACCCAACTCCGTCGATTAGCTGTTGTGGTCAAAGCTCGCCTTCGTCGCACATAAGAAGAAATAGAAAAAGCCACCCAGGCCTTGAAGTAAGTGAAAGGAGTGCTTGTAGAACAACACTAAGTTGCAGACCAGGAGAAGGTTTCTCTCTAGACGAAGTTTGAAGAGGAGAAAGCACAGATTCAGCAAGAAAAGGAACAGTTTCTCGCAATGCAACTCGAAGTGAAAGAAGCAGTTGACAAAGCACTTCGCTCTATGATAGGCTTAGAGCCCAAGGAAAAAGACTGAGTTGAGCATCAAGTAGAGAATCTCACAGAATCTATATAGCAACTAAAACAAACAATAGTATACTTAGAACTCTGCACAGTGCCCAACACCCCACAAGATGTGAGGGATCAAAGAGAAGCAATTGTCCAAAGAGCAGTTGAAAGAATCAAGGGCCTCGCCTTGGAATGTAAACAACTGAGTGATCATAGTGCCAAGACTTATGAGAAACTCACTGAGAATCCAAAACTAAAGTCATTGGAGTCACAACTCCTGGAGGTGAAGCAACAAGCAAAACAAATACAGGCGCAATTGAATCCCCTGTTAGTTGTTGAAAGAATGAAGCGATCCCAAGAGCAGTGCACTACCCAGTAGTAGGTTCACACCATTCAGAGTAGGTTCATGGAAGTAACTCATAGGCTCCAACCTATATAGTATGAGGCTTACCAATTGTTCACAGAGGTCGAAGTCTGAGGAGCAGAACTGGAGCAAGTCATCACTGCAGCTAAACAACGCCTAGAGGGACCTGTCAATGAAGAAGTCATACAAGAGTTCATCGAACAAGAGGCTCTGGCACAACAACAAGTTGAAGCAGCTTGAGCCAAGATCAAGGCTTTTGAAGCAGAGCTACCCAAATTAGAGTGACTCGGGACATGTCACAGGTGAGTGTTGGGGGCATGTTGGCCCTTGAACAAGTTTTGAGGATCCTTAGTCATGTTTGACCTATTTTTGGGACTTCGATAGGTGTTGAAGGTAGAGAGCAAGACGAAGCAGAGATCACGGGATCTTGGCCCATTTTAGGGCCCTTTTTGGGGATTTGGGATTATGTAACAGGCATGGGAATGTCGGCCCATGGGTTTACCCATGCTTAGGCCTATCTTGTAAGGTATAAATAGAAGTCTAGGTGATGTAGTGAGGGGAAAAAAGGGCTAAGTGCAAATGACAAGTCAGTTGTAAGAGGTGCTAAGTGCAAGTAATGGTTGTAAAGTGCTTTTTGCATGCTGTGTGAGACTTGCAAGGCTAAGTGAAAGTGACTGTAAAGGGTTGTGTAAGGCTTTGTGCTTAGATATACTTGAGGAATGAGGGTCTAGCGGAGTGCGTGCAGATCTCCTGTCCTATGCAAAGTAAGGATTTTGTGGCTCTATGCATGTAACTGATTAAATAATATAATAAAGAAGATGAAGAATTGATGGGCGTAGCCCCAAGGTGCGAGTGAACCACGTATATCCTGTGTTGTGAATGCTTTGTGCTTTATGGTTTCTCTCTTGTTTATCTGCTTAAATGCTTAGTGCTCTGTTAGAGGATAGATGAATCTAACATGGTAGTTTAGTGTTGAATACTATGAATGAATATATATAACCTATGTGAATGTTCTTAGTGCTTGAATTTGCTCGATCTGATTTGTTTCGTCATGCTAAGTGCTATTAGATGCTAGATTTGGTTGAATACTGCGATGTTATTTAAGTAGGGTTTTATCTGCAAAGTGAATAATGGTTAAATATTGATTATCTATATTGATAAGTGCTTTGTTAAGGTGTTACAGTCACAAATCAGTGTCCCAGCTATGGTTACAGACACTGGAATCTTGCAACCACCCCTACCTCTACTTCGGGTGAGACTTCATCTCCTTTGCAAGTGTTGCTGAAAGGGCTGGTAGTTAGGGTTTTGTTGGTGTGTTGTTGTAGCGTTTAACCCTAGGTATGCCCTTGTGCCAACATTTTTCCAAGTGTTGATTTATCAAAGTCTTTTGAAGTTGAAAAATAGGAAACTTTGTCCCCTACTAAGATCTAAATAAAATCACCAAAATCTGGTTAAGTTTCAGTTAAATCCGGGCCTTTTTCACCTCATTCTCCTTCGCTTTTAACCCTCCTGCTGTAAAAAATTCATCAGCACCTAGAATCATACCATCCACTAGTAAGTTTCAACCCTTGTCTTTATCACTAGTCAGCTCTTTTAAGAGCCAGAGGCCTCTTTTTCCTAAAATGGCAGGAGTTAACCCACCACTAAATAGAATGGATGTCATTGTGGTTGCAAGACATGCACCTTTAGTACTTCCCCAACCTATGAATTCCCTTCCATCTAGGGATTATATCAAATATATGCCAAATTTCACTGGTGAGGAAGATATCACAGCATAAGAACACCATGTAGCTTTTTATAGCTATGCGGATAATCTAAATATAGAGCATGAGGATGTCTAGATGAGGTTTTTGTCCAAAGTTTGGATGGTGAAGCTCGTAAATGGTTTATAGGTTTTCCTCCACAATCAATAGATGGGATTGATGCTTTAGATGATGCTTTCTTAAAACATTGGGGGGACAAAAAGGACTTTTAATATCACATCATACAGTTTGGATCCATTAAAAGGAAAGATGAGGAATATGTTTTTGAGTTCTTAAAAAGGTTCAATAAGATGTATAATAAGGTTCCAACAGAAATCAAGCCTACAAAGACATCTACAAAGATTACATATGCAAATGATTTGATTCTAAATTTTGTTTATTATTAATGGAAATAAGTTCTTCTACGCTAGCCAATATGCAAGATGATGCTTTGGAAGTTGAGTCAAACATATTGGTAGTAGAAAAATTGAGGAGTGTTGAGAAAAATGTATGGGACACCTTACTCAATCATTTTCAGATATTTCCTGGCTAGGACAAGATAGTTGCGAATGTCACCTGGGATTTATAGCCTCAAAAACATTCACTCAATCCGCAAGTGTTAATTGCAAGGATTAAGGATGGTTTTATGATTTGTATATGTTGCAATGTAAAAATAAAATTTATGCAAAGCTACAGGAATGTATATAGATTTTACGATAAAGTAAACAAGGAGATCAAAAACAAAAAGAGGAACCAAGTTATGAAAACACATGTATGAGACAAAACAATAATATGATTTTATTTCATTCTGAGATACCAAAAGTGTATTTCTCTTTACAAACCCCTGCGAGGGTATGGACCAAAGTTAGATTTAGAGATCTCCGATGGGAACCATACAAAAAGACTCTGACAGTAAAATAAAAATGAAATTAATGATTTGGATCAACTTTCCACAAACTGCTGTCATTTTGACTTTGCAAGATATTCTTTATCAACCATGAAAACTAATTCACAAAAAAACGAGAATACACAGACTATCAAGGATGAATCAACACCTCTAAGACAAGCAACTGAAAAGCATGATTCAATTTTGAACCTTGTTGCCTTCAATAAGACCCTGTTGTCAACAAGAGGATTGGGCTTTCAAGTAAACTCAAAAATGAATGCCAATTGAACATATCTCATTTAACTAAACAGAAAACTTTAGTATTGTCTTTCTCCCTCTATTCTCCTCCTTGTCCCTTCAATTGATTGAGCTTTTATATTTCTTCAATTAGTTATGGTAGTTGAAATACCTTTCTTTAGTTAAGCCAAATTAACTTTAACTAATTAGTTAGGACAAGTAAATAATAATAATAATAATAAGGGTCTAATAATAGCTAAATAGGTGGGACCCCCTTGTGATTCCCTTTAATTTCCTTTTAAATTTTCTGCCATAAAAAAATAATAAAAACAATGATTTGGAAATATCTCCTTGTGCCTACCCCATCATAACATATGCTCAAAATAGTAATATTAAGATTACGAAAATAGCATTATATCCAAAATGTCTCTCATATGTGTTCAAAAGTATGCTATTGTCCCAACTGTCCAAAAAATAATAATATTGTTTTAAGCAAGTAAAAAAGAATAGCCATAACATCCTGGAAAGTACAATGATGTCCATAATAGTAAAATAAACATAATCAATAATATCAAAACCCATATTTACTATGGGATGCATTGGATCTCTTCCCATTGTTGTTGCCTTCTGACTTCTCTATAGCAATATCCAATTATTCATGAGCATTAATAATCCATACATTAACTATCTAAAATAGATTTAAAGGTTGGATTTTATACTTTTCTACTACACACATGGAATCCATTCATAAATTCATCAACCAATTGCTTTTTCCTTTTGCCCTCTTTACTTTTTATGAAATTTACAACAACAGAACATGGAAATTTAAATGTGCATGGGAGGGCAAGGGGGATGTATTGAGCATAAAGTGGTATAATGGTTGGGAAATGAGACGGTTACTGTTCTATTATTGAAAAATATTTATTTAAAAGTATCACTGTAACATTTAATTAAAATTATGTTCATAACTTAACTCAGACCCAGTTGTTTCAAACATATAAAAGGCTTTAGAATTGCCATCCATAACACCAACATTCACTTCAAGCATTTATTCATAACCCGTGCAAGGGTGCAAGGAATTTCCCATACATCATATATTTTAATCAATGGAAGAAAACAAAACCATCAAATAACTTCCACATCAATCCCAAACCCGATATACATTAAAAATAATTTTAAATGCCTCTTTCTGGTCGACAGTGTATGCCTAGGTATGCCAGGTATGCCCAGGTTCCTTTTATGTGTCTCACAACATATCAACCATAACACATGCTCATTCGCCAGAATCACATTTTCTTTGCATAATATTTTTTTTAAAATAATTTAATAGGGTATCCTTGAACAGTGACCCGACAACAAATAGGACCCAGGAGGAAGGAACGACAAAAATTCCAGAACAATGAGTCTATCAGAGCCCAACAATATCAAATGAGATTCCAACAGTGAGTTTTCCAACCATACCACAACTGCAATTAGAGCAGTAATTCATTGAAACCTTTATCAACAGGGTAAAGTCAGCATAAATATATTTTCATCAGGACCGACCAGAACTATCAACAGATAAGTATTTCTCTTAATGATATCCAACATAAACTCCAATCAAAATCAATGGATGGTAGTTCCATTGGAGTCAACAATTTTGATATAAGGAAGCTCATTTAGATTCATCACTGAAACAAACCAAAATCGATACCATAGTGCTACCATGTATAACCAGACCAATATAAGAAAACCCAAACAATATTCAATTGACGACAGTTCTAGGAGGGTCCACTGAGCATGGTTACATACCATAGAATTTTACCTTATAATATCATAGGATTAGGCAAACATCTAAGGTTAAAACCTACTGAAACATATTTATCACAACCTCCACCCAAAACAGAGCGATTGTGGTCAGCATTAGTGAGAAGGAAAACCACAACCCATGCCAACCAATGGTCACCCATACAAAATTTGGAATGACTGAACCATAAGAATTTACCAATCTTGAAACAATTGTCACAAAACTAGAACACATAGCCCAATCAAAAGGAGAAACCATAACCATAACATAGAACCCCACCAAAGAAATCAACCAACCATTCCACAGAGTAGCAACTTACACCATTCGAAACTCCGAAAGTGAGTATCAGTAGGAAAAATCAAAGAGCCAACCCTTAAGCTATTATGGAGCGGCATATAACATGAATGGACCATAACTCATACCTGTAGGAAGCATGCAACAAAGTTTCCAATCTTTTTCCCAAGAAGGTCAAGCACTTCAAAGAAACCAGAGATAGACCAAATGTGACTGAGGAGGTTGGTGTCTCCCAAGGTAGGGTTGGAGCGATGTGCACCTATTGCACATCATTTCCACATTAAATACCAACTACCATAGTATGAGGGCGCATACTAGCGCTAGCATAACCTAACATTGGCAATCATCCAATGTAGAAAATATACCAAATGACCATTGCAATATGTCGAATAAACACCATAACACAACCACATGTCAAACTTCATACCAACCTTAATACCATGGATATAACAAAATTCTAGGAGATACACCATATCATATTAATACGTGCCCACACATAATTCAACTAAATCAATGATCACATAAAAGAACAAGGTAAGCCCATGTTCTTTACAATCCATTCCCCTTCTCACCATTTATACCTTGTAGAGATAAACATACCCATCAAGCAAGCAAGAAAAAACCCTCAAGATGTTGCAAACATAAATCAGTTCAGAAGACAGAATAACCCATTGCATATTTTGCAAAGAGATTGAAGAAATAATGAGGATCAAAAGGTAAAAGCTCCCTTTCAGAACAACTTATTTGATGAAGAGGAGGAAAGTAATGAAGAAAAATATTAGGAGATCCATTGCATTGAAGATACATCTATTTCTCCTTATTTGACTCAAAGTGCTTATGAATAATATTTGATCTTTAACTAGCTATATCAACAATGTCAATAGTAGTAGGTTTGTCAAGATGAAGCTCATAATAGGTATAATTTGAGATCTAAAAAACAGAGTACACCTCCTCGGCCCAAGAAGACAGATGCTCCTACAAAATCTACACCTAACAAATAAGCAAGAGGACATAATAATCGATCAACAATAAAGGTCCATACTCATGAGGTAAGGGAAATTCAAAGATCACATTATACTTTCAATTTTGAAAATGAGATTTAGAAAATTAAAATTCATGTCCCACTACTTGAGTTGATAAAAAAATGAAGATTTTAAAAGATCCATCTCGAGAATTTTACATCTTGAATCTCATCCTACTCAATCAGATTCAGTAAACTTGCAGGATGATAAGCCTGTGGTCGTATTAAGACCCCTGGTGGAGGATAGAGATGAAATTTCCCCTCCCTTTTAGATTTCCCTAAATGTGCATGGTAAAATCCTGCATAACTACCTTATGGATTCTGGTGCATCTCATAATTTAATGCCAAAAGATGTCATGGATGAGTTGGGATTAGAGATTACAAAAAACTATCATGACCTTTATTCCTTTCATTCTAGGAAAGTGAAGTTCCTAGGCGTCATAAAGGATTTAGTTGTCACTCTTTTCTAGCTACCCATGAAGAGTATGGTCATGGATATAGTGGTTGTTGATGTACCCCCAAAATTTGGAATGTTGTTGTCTAGGTCATGGATTGAAAGATTAGGTGGAACCCTACAGATGGACCTTTCATTTGCCATAATACCTGTTTTTGGGGGTGAACATAGGAGATTGTATAGGGAAATTCAACTAGCCTATATCATCAGTGATGAACATAATTATACAAATCATCCAATTTATGTTGTAGATACTGATTTGGGATCAAGTGTTCTTCATTTTTCTGATTCTCTTAAGCCACGCTCAAAATTTCAAAGTCACATTTCAGTCAAACATGAGATTAAATGTGGGGGTATTCATTTATGGAAAATGTACTTTGATGGTGTTTGTTCAAGGGATGGCGCCGGTGCAGGGATAGTTTTCATTTCTCCTTCAAAAGAGGTTAATACTTTGTCTTTTAAGATTGAATTTGAAGTGACTAACAATATTGCAGAGTATGAGGCCTTGATTTTAGGGCTTAGGGCTGCAAAAACATGAATATTGAGGGCTTGACAATGTTTGAAGATGCTGAGTTGATCATGCAACAAGTCAAGAAAATTTATCAAATAAAGGATGCCAGATTGAAGGCTTATAGAAATGAAGTTTGGGACCTAGTCAAAAAAACATTTCTCAGGTTTCAACATATCATTTATTCCATAAAGTGTTAATTCATTGGTTGATTCTCTAGCTATTTCTGCAAGCAGTTTTAAATCTCCTTGTTGGAGGCAGGCCAAAGCAGGAAAAGCAAGGCGATTTTGGGAAATAAAGCATGCACAAGGAAGTGACAGCTAGAAGGAAGAAAAGCACGCACGCATGCAGGGAAGACCAAACAACGTTAGGTTTAGGGTTTTGGTAATGTATTGTAATTGTTGAAGATCCATTAAATGTATAAATATAGATACTTAGGTATCATAGGGGTTCGAGTTGTTTTAGAAGGATTCAGAGTATTATCGAGTTGTTGATATTGTTGTTTAAGTATGCATGAGTTGATGTGATATATAATAGTTTGTTGTATGACCTATTTTGTATAAGCTATTGAGCTAGAGGAGAAGAGAAAGGGTAGATATTAAGGGTAAGTTCACAGGCTAAGGAGCCTGGTTCGATCTAGTCTGCCTCATATACACATTACTTGACTGAGAAGAGTTGTAAAGCGCACGACATTGTAGATGCGGAAATACTATAATAAAAGAGATGAGAGACAAATCTTTGTGAATGTAGCCCAGGAGGGGGGTGAACCATGGTAACATCTATTTTATGTGATGAATTCTTGCATATCTTTATTTGTCTTCAGTAGTTATTGTTATGCTTAATGAACGAGTTATTATATTTCATGCTTATTCATCAATGAAAATATACTATGTTTACAAGTTACAATAATGGTTCAACATATAGTTCTCATATCTCACACTCAATCCTAGGCTATAAACACATGAGTCTTGCAACCACCCATTAAATCTATCTCGGGTGAGACTGCGCAGCGCATTCTGTGTGTTGTGTTGTCTTTTGTTTTACCAGGAGGGCCGATAGTTTTAGAGGCTTTGTTGGAAACCCGAAGAGACATGAACACTGGGTCAACAAACTCAACCAGTAAAGAAGAGTAATAAACCAACACTCCTCTACCTCCAAAACTCAGGTATGATGTTGAGGTGAAGTATAGACCTACAATCCATGACAATGTTAAATATTGGAAAGTATTTGAAGATGATGATGAATTGAAGATATTCTTGGAAACAATTGATGAGTTTTATGCATTGCATATAGATCAATATGAGGATGTTAATGAAAATATGAAAAATGATAAATTTGTAAATAAGATTGGAGACCATCATATTGTTCATTTGTCGAGCAATCGTATTCCTAGGAGATTAGTGCCTTTAGAAATGTTGTTTGACCACAATGATTTTCATGTCAAGATAAATAGTCCAAGTGAGGATCCAGACATGATAAATTGTAACCTAGGAACTGAAAAGGAACCAAAATATGTAAGGTTGTCCAAAAGTCTAATAGAAAAACAAAGAGTTGAATATGTAAAATTGTTAAGGGAATTTTTAGATGTCTTTGCATGGAAATATGAGGACCTAAAAACATATGATAAAAGTATAATTGAGCATAAGATTCCTTTGAAGGATGACACAAATCCCTTTAGAAAGAAACTCAGGAAAATTAATCCTGTGTTGTTGCCTATCATGGAAAGGGAAGTTAAAAAACATTTGATGCAAAAATCATTATTCCTCTTAGATTTTTAGACTAGATAACCAATCTTGTTCCATTCAAAAAAAAGAATGGGTAAATTAGACTCTTTGTGGACTTTAGGAATCTTAACAAGTTCTCTTGGAAACACAATTACCCTTTGCCTAAGATGAAACACATTTTACAAAGGGTGGTAGGTTCAAAAAGGATTTCCATGATTGATGGTTTTTCAGGTTATAACCAGATCTCTCTGCATTGAGAGGATAAAGGAAAAACAACCTTTACTAATCCTTGGGGTACTTTTATGTATGCTAAGATGCCATTTGGACTGATGAATGCAGGGGCTACTTTCCAACGAGCAATGAATATTGCATTTATTGGTGAGAAAGATAAATTTGTGGTGATTTATCTAGATGATATCATTGTTTTCTCCAAATCTGATCAAGACTAATTGACAACTTAGGTGGCTCTCATACTCACGTGACATGGGGTCGATTCTTGTATTCTACCATTATAACCTTCAGGTGCGTCAACACAACCCGCAAGCATGAGACACGAGTAAGTTGGGGTGAGAATCGAACTTGAGACCTCCTTTACATATTTCCTTCATTAACACAACACTTTCCATTCAGTCTACATCTCTGCAGGATGAAAAAGGTGTTCTTAAAATGAAGGAGGTATGGGATTTCCTTAAATCCTAAAAAATCATAGTTTACTACGAAAGAAGTTAAGTTACTTGGTCACATTGTTTCAGTTGATGGTGTGAAGATTTATCCTAGTAGAGTGGAAGTTATTCAAGGACTTACCTTGCCAAGATCCAAGAAAGAAATTCAATCCTTTCTATGAAAAATCAATTTATTGAGAAGATTCATATCCAATTTTGTTGAACTGGTAAAATTTATCTTTGGTATGTTGAGGAAAAACAGTGAAGTGAAATGGACTACATATTCCATAAACTCTTTTGAACTGATTAAGAAGGCTTTAGTTGATGCTCCCATGTTAATAAGCCCTAATTATTCAAATTAATTCTTCATTTTTTCTTTTGCATCTAATGACACATTGGATGTTGTACTTGTACAGAAAAATAGAGATGACTTGAAGCATCCCATTTCTTTATTTAGAAGAGATTTAAGGGATGTTGAGATCAGATATGATATCATGGAAAAACAAGCCTATGCATTGGTTAAGGATCTCAAGGAATTTAGAGTGTATGTTCTTCATTCCAAGATTATTCCTTATGCACCCTCAAATGCAGTGAAGGATATTCTAATCCAGTCTGATATTGATGGAAGGAGAAGCAAATGGATTGCAAAAATCTTAGAATTTGATCTCGAGATAAAGCTTACTAAGTTGGTTAAAGGATAGGGATTAGCAATATTGCTACCAAAGTCAAATTGTAAATTTCTAGGGGCAAATTTCATGGGCACCAATTCTAGAAATGAACATTATGAAATTCAAAACAACAACTTGTAGGTGGATTTAAAGTTGGTTGAATGATCTTGGTATAAGGATAACATATATTTCTTGTAGAACTTACAACATCCTCCTGGTGTTGAAAAAGATAAGGTGATATCCTTGAAGATCAAAATAGTGAAATATTGTATTAATGATCAAATTCTCTATGGAAGGATCCTTCTCGGATTTTGTTGAGGTGCTTAGATATAGAAGAAGCAATATAGGAAATGATTGAATTTCATGAAAGTTTGTGTGGAGGACACCATTTTTGGAGAACAAAAAATTACAAAATACTTAGAGATGGATATTATTGGCCACATTTGTTTATTGACGTCTATGCTAAAATAAGAGCTTGTGAAAAATGTCAAATATTCTAAAGAAAGAAACATCTCAAGTCACTACCTTTGAAACCTATAGTAGTGTCTGGCCCCTTTCAACAATGGGGATTGGATTTTATTGGAGAAATCCATCCACCTTCTAGTGGTTAACATAGGTGAATCTTAACTGCTATAGATTATTTCACCAAATGGATTGAAGTTGTGCCCACCAGGAATGCTACACCTAAAGTCATTATCACTTTTTAGAGGACATTTTGTCAAGGTTTGGCTTCCCTAAAAGGATTTTCACTGATAATGCTACAGATTTTAAAGTTGATCCTTTGATAAAATTTTGGGAAAAATATGGCATTGAGCTTACCCATTCTACTTCATATTACCCACAGGGTAACGAACTTACAGAATATTCAAATAAGAGCTAGGTGAAAATTATTAAAAAATTGCTAGAAGAAAACAAGAAAGGATGGGATTCTAAGCTAAATTTTTCTCTATGGGTTGTTAGAGTGACAACTAAAATATCAATTGGCACTACACCTTTTCAATTGGTCTATGGTATGGACGTTATCTTTCCTGCACAATTGGCTTTTCTCGCGGCTAATTTTTTACAGTATCTTGAGGGAGAAAATAATGACATGGTTAGAAGGATGTACCAACTGGTAGAGGTTCAACAGACCAAGGAGAAATTGTTTGAAAAAGCACAGAACCATCAACAAAAGATCAAAGATATCTTTGACAGAAAGGATAAACATGAAAATTTTCAGCCAGGAGATCTAGTTTTGAAATAGAATTCTCAAAGGAAAGATAAAGGTAAACATGGTAAGTTTGAAGCATTGTGGACATTCCCTTTTAAGATTCATGAAGTTTTAAACAATAACACTTTTAAGTTGCAGAACTTGGAGGGAATTGAAATCTCTAGCAGCCCAGTCAATGGGAATTTCATTAAGAAATATTTTTACTAAGGTCATGGGTGGCCTAATTTCCATTGTAAATATCGATGTTTTTAGATATTTTTCATAATAATGACTCCATTCCCAATGGAGAAACATGTTGGCTTTTGCAGTATGATTGGTTTTCATGTAAAATGCACAATTGTTGACATCATAATTATATTCAGGTCTTAGTAAAGGCACTAGAACTGCAAGGGTTCTTGGAACCTCAGAGGGAGGTCTCCACCCCCAGAAGGAGCCAAATGTTAGCACATGAAATGTACTGGGGGTAATTTCCACCTTGTTTTGTTTTTGTTTTAGTTTAGTTTCTATTTAAAGACATTTCCCAAATAATTCATGTCTAGACAAGAAGAAAACTCATTTTTCTCTTAGTCCTTGTTAGGTCTTTTTCAAAGTCTTAAGGTTAGTATTCCATGACAAGATAAGAGGCTCATTGACTCACTTTTAAGGGATTTTACACGTTATTGAAAAATCATGAGTTGGTTTAGTCTTGTATATAGTGTCTGTTACTTGAGTAAATAAATGTCATTAGGTTAGGTCTTTTAAAGGTCTGTAGGTCACTTCATGTTATGTATGTAGGGTCTCTTACATTTTCAATATGAGTTTGTGCCACTCAATATATCATTATAAACTCACCACAAAAGTTATGATTTTTCCTAGCGTAGTACTGCACCTGTCAAATTGCTCCCAACTTGCCTTTCCTCCACAATGGATTGAAATCATTAGTTTGAGTGTTGGAGTTAGTGTAATTTTCATGATAAGAGTCATGTAATTGCAAGTCATAATGAGTCCTTTGATTCATGGGTTATGTCATATATGTTTTGTAAATTTCAAATAGAATGTTGCAAAATCTCGGGCGCTGCAAATTTGCGCTGCCAAAGATCTGTACACTTCCAAACAAGTTCGTTGCTAAAACTCTATATGCTACAAATTGGGCGCTTCCAAAGTTCTGTTCGTTGCTGAAACTCACCATTATCCTTTGATTTTCACCAACATTCATGGAACCTGAGAAGCAAAAGAAGAAGAGTAACAAAGGAGGTAAGATAGCCAGAATTGAACCCTAGGGTTTGCAACTTTTAGACTCAGATCCAACCTTCAGAGAATTATTTCAGAGAGATGGATGTATGAATTTTTGTGAGATATTGAAAGGATATGACATGGAGGTGGCTAAAGAATTCACTTTAAACTTTGATGGGGTTAAGATAAAGATCAGACCAATGGAGTTCCATGTTTCAAAAGACATCATTGCAACAACTACTGGGATACCTATGCAAGGAGACAAATGGTTCAAAAGGATGGCTCTAGACTCCACCTATTGTAATGATTAATTCAATCCAGAGCATCATAATGAAAAGATATCAGTTGGGGTACCAAGGAATTATATTCTAGATCATTTTAACAAGTTGTTGCATGTAGTCCAATGTTATTTTACCTATGAGGGACACTTCAATATGGTTTATCAATACCACATCAGGCTTCTTATGCACTTCACTAGTAAGAAAGCCCTCAATCTGCCTTTTTATATTTATAGGAGTTTGGGAAATATTCCAGACAAGGTTCAGGAAAGGTCTAAATGAGTTGAACATAGTATCTTCCACTCTGGCCTCATCAAACTTTTAGTTCCCAAAGAACTTAGAAAAAAATGGAGATTGGGTCACCTTCTTGTTTTGAGCAGGGTTTAGTGAAGATATTAGTAGTACTCCACAAGAAAAAAGGAAAACCCCTTCTTCAAGTGAGAAGATATCTCAGACAACATCTAGTAAATCAAAAAGGAAAAGGGAGAAGGTTGAAGAATCACTGGATCGGACCATCGAAATAGTTGAGGATGTTGTTGAGGCTTCTGACAAAAAGAAGAGTAAGAAGAGAGGAAATAACTTGGTTTTCACTCCTCCAATTTTAGAAATGGTGAAACCTAGAAGACCCATGGCTAGGTCAACAACAAAAGAGTTAGTTCTTATGGAGGAAGGTGCATCTAAGG